>UELW01000889.1:1932477-1944727 GCA_900490495.1 Danionella dracula
AAAAATAAAACGGCTAATTAAATTAAAGACAAGTTAATCCTCGTCGGGGGGTTTCTTCCTCCCTTGAACCCTTCATTTTAAGCTCGCTTTAACTCATGCTCGTTTCTCCGCAGGGTTAACTCAATTACATCCATCCAGCGCGTCCGGAAGAGCTTTATTACTTGAAGCGGAGGCTACATGACCCCGGCGCAGTGGTGTTTTATTAAAGCGCTCTTAAACCCTGAGTCTCTGTTCATGTGTTCGTCTCTTCTGGAACTAACATTGTTTTTCCGTTTTTGTCTGTTTGTGTTTCACCATGTGGTCTGCGTCTGCTGCCGACCTGTCGACGTGCCACAAACGGACCCGGGCACCATCTCTGTGTGTATCTCTGTGTCTGTGTTGTGTGCGCACAGCATCATGTGGAGAGCAGAGACGCCCCGAGCACTCCAGGTTAGAGAAGCAGCGCCTGCGTGTCCACGTTTATCGAGACCAAATCATCCAGACCACTAGAGGTCACTGCTTCACATTTATTTAGATTGCCTCATGATCATCACAGCATTCATTTTAGTGCCATTTTAAGTCGTTTTTACAACATAGGAAGTAATTTTTACAGCTACATAAATAATTTTTACAACATAAGAAATTATGTAATAATAGTCGTTTTTATTACAAAAACTCATTTTTGCTAATTAAGAAGTCATTTTTGTGACACAAGAAGTTTTTTTTTTACAACACAGTCATTTTTACAACACGAGATGTCAATTTTTCAATTAAGGAAGTCATTTTTATGGCATAAGTTGTTTTTTACAGCATAAGAAGTAATTTTTACAGCACAAAAAATCTTTTTATGACACACATCATATTTACGACATCTTAAAAAGTCGTTTTTGCAGCAAAATAAGTAATATTTAGAGCACAAGAAGCCCTATTTACAACATAGGAAGTCGTTTTTACTGCAAAATAAATATTTTTTTACAATATAGGAAGTAATTTTTACAGCAAAATAAATAATATTTACACCACAAGAAGTCATTTTTACAAAACAAGAAGTCATTTGTACAGCTAAATTAGTAATTTTTACAAAACAAGAAGTCATTTTTACAACGAAGGAAGTAATTTTTATGACAAGTTGTTTTTTTACGGCATAAGACGTAATTTTTAGAGCACAAAAAAAATCTTTTTATGACACAAATCATATTTACGACATCTTAAGAAGTAATTTTTACAGCAAAATAAGTAATTTTTACAGCACAAGAAAACCTTTTTACAACATAGGAAGTCATTTTTATAGTGAAAGAAGTCATTTTTATGACAAAAAATTTTATGATTTTTTACAACATAAAAAGTTGATTTTATGACGTTATTTTTATTAAAAAAACTCATTTTGGCTACTTAAGAAGTTGTTTTTGTGACATAAGAAGTTATGTTCTTACTACAAAGGAAGTACGAAGGAGGATGTCATTTTTATGACATGAGTTTTTTTTATAGTATAAGAAGTAATTTTTACAGCATAAAAAATCTTTTTACGACTCAAGTCATATTTACAAAATTTTAAGAAGTTGTTTTTACAGCAAAATAATACATTTTTACAACACAAGCAGTCATTTTTAAAGTATAAGAAGTAAATTTTGTGACATAAGAAATTATTGTTACAACACAAGAAGTTAATTTTACAACACAAAGCCAAAGTTTTACTACTTAAGAAGTCATTTTTATTACATAAGAAGTCATTTTTACAGCAAAATAAATAACTTTTACAACACAAAAGACGTTTTTACAGAGAAAGAAGTTATTTTTACGACACAAAATTTTATGTTTAAAATGTTTTTTATGTTCACATAAGAAATTATTCAACATAAAAAGTTGATTTTATGACCATGAAGGAAATCGTTTTTACAGCAAAATAAATAATTTGACAACACAAGAAGTCATTTTTACAACATAGGAAGTCGCTTTTACAGCAACATATTTAATTCTTACAACCCAAGAAGTCGTTATTATGAGGCAGGAAGTTGTTTTCGGAACGCGAAGTCATTTTTGGATGATAAGAACTAATTTTTATGAAATTTTGTCCATCATAAGAATTAAGTTTTATGACATAACTGACTAAAATAAAGCGCTATGTGAGGCAACATCGAGTCTCTGTCATGCTCATTTCATCAAGTAGACTTTTTTGTTCTCTTAGCATTTTATTGCTCTTTTTTTATTTCTGTCAGAAGTCCTTCGTCTCTCAGAAATATAGCATGCTAACGTTAGCAGCTAACACTCGTCTACCCCTCGGAAGATAAGATAAGATAGACTTTATTAATCCCACAATGTGGAAAATCTGTTTGTACAGCAGCATCAACAGGATCCATGGGATCGATAACTGAAACATATAAAACATTTAATTAATGTAGTGTTACAAAGTAAAAAAGAAGTAATAATAATAAACATAGAAATGTAGTGAGCTGTGAGAGTCCCTTCTGGTGCAGCAGTGTTTCAATTAAGATTAAATAACCGCCGGTCCTCAATCTTAGCTCCGACAGCATCAGGGTTTTCTCCACGATTAAACATACTGGTGTTTATTGACATTTTTTGTTCATTAATCTAAATACACGTTTAATTTTCTAGTGTATAAGGGGACGTAGCGCTTGTGTAGCTCTGGAGGGCTCTCCATCTCCTCAAAAATGTCCTTGTGTGTGTTCTTGCATGCACTCTTGGAAAAAAAGCTGAATTTTTTATAAAACAGTTTTTGTTCTGAAGAGTTTGCTGCCATCTGTAGGACGCACGCAGAACTGTCTGAAAGTTTGTAAATTGCACCCAAGGAGCGGAAAGTGTTGCACTGTTGCTAATTTTTTTGCCAAAATTCTGTTTTTCTCAGGGGGGTGTTTTATAGATTTAATGCGCAAGCTTGAGGTGAATATTTATGGAAGCAATCAATTAGCAAAATTCCGTTTTGAAAGGGAATATGTTTTTCTCCCCATTACCTGTGTGCAAAGTTTGGTGAAAAATAACCGGTAAAATTTTATAATGTATTTTTGCTCTTTACAGCAGGAGTTTTGGTGTCTAAATTGCATATAATAATACAAGTAAAAAAAATGGGAACTGCATAAGTGATTTTACGACATAAGTCATTTTTATTACAAAAACTAATTTTGGCTACTTAAGAAGTTGTTTTTGTGACATAAGAAGTAATTTTTTTACAACAAAGGAAGTCGTTTTTACAGATGTCATTTTTATGATGAAGGAAGTCATTTTATGACAAGTTGTTTTTTTACAGCATAAGAAGTAATTTTTACAGCACAAAAAATCATTTTATTACACAAATCATGTTTACGACATCTTAAGAAGGTGTTTTTACAGCAAAATAAGTAATTGTTTACAACAGAAGCAGTCATTTTTACAGTATAAGAAGTCAATTTTGTGATATAAGAAATAATTTGTATGTATTTTTTACAAAATAAGTCAATTTTACAACAAGCAATTTTTCCAAAATAAAAAGAAATTTTAACAACATAAAAAGTAATTTTTACAACATAAGAAGTCTTTTTTTACAACATAATACATAATTTTACAACATAAGAAGTTAATTTTACAACACAAGAAATCTTTTTACAACATAAGAAGTCATTTTTTACAACATAAGAAGCCTTTTTTATGACATAAGAAATAATTTATACAACATAAGTCAATTTTACAACATAAGTACATTTTACGACATAAGAAGTCATTTTTACGACATGAGATGTTTTTTTACAACATAAGAAATAATTTATACAACATAATAAGTAATTTTTACAACATAAGTTAATTTTACGACACAAGAAATAATTTCATGACTCAAGAAATCATTTTACAACATAAGTAGTTTTTTACGGCATAAGAAGCCTTTTTTATGACGTAAGAAATAATTTATACAACATAATAAGTAATTTTTACAACATAAGTAATTTTTATGACATAAGGAATTTTTACAACATAAAAAGTCATTTTTAGGACATAGTCATTTTATGACATAAGAAGTCTTTTTTCATAACATCAGAAGTTATATATACAAAATATTAAGTAATTTTTAAAGCATAAGTACATTTTATGACACAAGAAATCATTTTACAACAAAAGTTGTTTTTACGAAATGAGAAGGAATCTTTACAGCATAAGAAGACATTTTTTACGACATAAGAAGTAATTTTTTTACAACTGAACTGAAAAAAATACATCTGGAAAACAATAGCATCGTAATTCAGAACTCGAAGGGGAAAGCAGTGTTTCCAGGAGGCGCCTAACAACAAGCGATACCTGGTTAAAGGTGTAGAGAAATCTCTTCTAATAGTGAAAATAGCTGGCGTTCTCTTCGATCATGCGTCACCCGTCTTGTTCTCTCCGCAGCTGCCGTGATGCCTGGCGAGGATGCTGCGCTGCTGACGCCGGCGAAGATGAGCCAGCGAGGGAAGGAGGCGGGGCCTAAAGAGCTGCTCTCGAGCCCCGCCCTCAGCCCCGGCATCAGTTACACTCACGGTGAGAGAGCGCTCCCTTCATAGAGCCAATGAGAACCTGTTATACTGCCATTTTTAGAAAGGTTTAAGCCAGTGTTTCTAAATTATTATCGGTCATGCCCCCCTAGGAAGTAAAAAACATCTCTTATCTTTAGATTTGTTATAACTACACCTCTGCATAACACGGAATTATTAACGTATAAGAGATAAAAGAAAGAAATAGGGACCAACTTACAACAAAGAATAGCTTTATTAACTGTAGCAGAAAAGATTTAAGGTACATCTGAAATGTAAAAAAACATTCAATCCTTAATAAAACTAAAATCATTGTTTGACTGATCATAATTGCTTCCAATATTCAGCTCATTTTCGCTGAAAAACTAAAGCTGCTTATCAGCGTGATTGGGCGTAATATCTTAGTGACACCTTCATTTATTTGGCTTCATACTGTCCGTTGCCAACATGTTTACACTCAGTAAGCACACCTGTCTCCTCGTCTCCCACAGCAGTCACAGTGAAGCCAAGCTCTACAAACGCGTCGTCATATTTCCTCGTCCTAGCTTTCGGAAGACTTTCGTTTGTCTCTTTATCTCCTTCTCTCTCCGCCTGTTGTCTACACTTCCTGTCTACACTTCACACTCTGCCAATGAGAGGGCCACTGCCCCCTAATGTAGTGGAGTGGTATTGCGCTTTATTCTAGAACTGGGAAAAAAAAAGAAAAAGAAAAAAGCATGTTCCCTGAGGTCAAACGCGCCCCTCTCCCACTATTTGAGAATCACTGGTTTAAGCCTTTTTGGATGTTTTGTTTGCTGTTAAAGCTATTATCTGCGTATAACATGGAAGTAGCAGGCGTGACGTCACCCCGCGGTATGAAGCGTAAAGGACACTCAATGTAGGTGGAGCCAATGTGTGCAGGGCGGCGCGGCGTAGGTTTAGCAAAGACATCTGATTGGCTTAAGGTTAAAACGGAAAATTATTGTAAAACAAGCAAATTTAAAATGAATTTAATGATTAAGATCAAAATTAGCAAAACAGTGCAGCACCAGGGCTTAAAACATGTTTTTAAATGAGGCTCGAAAACGCGTCCACAATGTTTTTTTTTTTTTTCAGATTGCTAGTTTTGATCTTCAGGAACACTCCGAGGGGGGGTGAAGTTTTTGTTTGTTTAGGATTTATTAAGATTAAAACCTTCAGCCAATCAGACGTCTTCGCTATGGTAATGTCCCGCCTCTGTAGACGCGTTTTCGAGGACTGGCTCCGCCCACTTCGAGCCTCATTTATCTTCATCTGAAACCTCTGTGTGACATCGCGAACACTCCGTCCTTGTTTTAGACAGTCAATTTTCATAACATTGTAGTGAATGAGAAGCTGCTCCCTTCTGCCCCCACTGGCCAATCAAGGTACTACAGGAAAGCAGGAGGTTGTTGGTTGGTTAAAGCAGGACAGGGATGTCCAAATTCGGTACTCGAGGACCATAATTCTGCACATTGTAGCAACGTTTTCTAATATGCACACCAATCTGGCTTCAGACAAGCAAGATGGTGTGTTAAAATTGGTTGCAGCTAATGTGTGCAGGGCTGTGGACACCCTGAAGCAGAGGACGAGTGTGAAGGACTTAAGTCTTGCTGCGGTTCTGATTTTCCCCACCAGAGGCTGCTAGTTTAGTTAAACCAGACTTTTTTCTAGTTTCCCTGTGGTTCTGATTTTCCCCACCAGAGGCTGCTAGTTTAGTTAATCCAGACTTTTCTCTATTTTCCCTGCGGTTCTGATTTTCACCACCAGAGGTGGCTAGTTTAGTTAAACTTTTTCCCTGCAGTTCTGTTTTTCACCACCAGAGGCTGCTAGTTTAGTTAATCAGACTTCTCTCTTTTTCCCTGCGGTTCTGTTTTTCACCACCAGAGGCTGCTAGTTTAGTTAATCCAGACTTTTCTCTTTTTCCCAGCGGTTCTGATTTTCACCACCAGAGACTGCTAGTTTAGTTAAACTAGACATTTCTCTAGTTTCCCTGTGGTTCTGATTTTCACCACCAGAGGCTGCTCGTTTCGTTAATCTAGACTTTTCGCTCTTTTTTTCCCTGCGGTTCTGATTTTCACCACCAGAGGCTGCTAGTTTAGTTAAACCAGACTTTTTTCTAGTTTCCCTGCGGTTCTGATTTTCACCACCAGAGGCTGCTAGTTTAGTTAATCCAGACTTTTCTCTTTTTCCCCGCGGTTCTGATTTTCACCACCAGAGGCTGCTAGTTTAGTTAATCCAGACTTTTCTCTTTTTCCCCGCGGTTCTGATTTTCACCACCAGAGACTGGTAGTTTAGTTAAACTAGACATTTCTCTAGTTTCCCTGCGGTTCTGATTTTCACCACCAGAGGCTGCTCGTTTCGTTAATCTAGACTTTTCGCTCTTTTTTTCCCTGCGGTTCTGATTTTCACCACCAGAGGCTGCTAGTTTAGTTAAACCAGACTTTTTTCTAGTTTCCCTGCGGTTCTGATTTTCACCACCAGAGGCTGCTAGTTTAGTTAATCCAGACTTTTCTCTTTTTCCCCGCGGTTCTGATTTTCACCACCAGAGACTGCTAGTTTAGTTATCTAGACTTTTCTCTATTTCCCTGCAGTTCTGATTTTCACCAAAAGAGGCTGCTGCTGTCTGGCTAAAACAGAGACTCCTCTTTTCTCTCTGTCCGGAGCACAAACACGTCCCACTGATCCATTATTCTCATACTCAGAGGATCTGGCTTTTATATTAATGATTTCAATCTGATTAATAGCTCTTTTATTTGGATTCTGTCACATCTAAGCTTTAAGGGATTAAATAATATCACCTTCTGAAAAAAAGTTTGGCTCGCATCCCAGAGATTAAATGAACTAAAGCTTGTATTTTCTAATCTTCTATTTCGTCTCTAATCAGGCGTTTATAAGAGTAGAGCAGCTCATGGTTTTTGGTTGTTGTTTCTGAGTGCTGAGTTGTCATTGTGTATATTGTGTTTTATATAAAAGCATGAATCCACATATGGTCTCTGGTTCATGACATGCTCCTCAAAGCTTTCCTGATCACGCTGATCAGTGTTGACCGCAGAAGCACGAAGTTTAAAGGGAGGATGAAGGAACCAAAAGGTTTCAGATGGAAGAGCTGAGCAGGTTTTCTGCAGCATCTCAAAAACGCTTAAAATGTAAAAATCATAAAATTGATGGTTAGGGTTGCCAGAGATTGAGAAAATGATCCTAAATGTAAAAATCATAAAAGTGAGGGTTAGGGTTGCCAGAGACTGAAAAAAATGTTCCTGAATTAATTTTTTAAAATGATAATTAGGGTTGCCGAATATTGGGAAAATGTGCATAGGTGCTCAAAAGCATAAACGTGATTGTTAGGGTTGCCAGAATGTTCAAATTCTTAAAAGGGTTTTTGGGTTCCAGATATTGCTATGACTCAAAAAAACAACAAAAAAAAACAGGCTAAATGTTTATTGTACAGGTTGCCAGAGATTGAAAAAATATACATAAATACTCAAAAGCATAAAAGTAATTGTGAGTGTTCCCAGAGATTAAGTAAAAGCCCATAATGTTAAAACATCTTAAAATGGTGGGTAGGGTTAAGTTTTTTTTATAATAATAACAATAATATAATAAATAAGGTATATAAATAGATTTCAGAATGATTTTTAATAACAAAAGCATTCTAAAGTTTGTTACTTTCCATGTATTTAATATAACTGTGCTGTATTTATTTACTATTCTTGAATAATTTTAGAAAAAATCTAATTGTAAAAATTATTTGCATGTAGGGTATTAAAAAAGTGTATTATTTTCTATATATTTAAAATGTACTGTAATATTTTTTTATTTGTTATTTTTAAATAAATATTGAAAAATGTTATTCATAGTTTACTAGCCAAGACTTTGACTTTATTTCATTGTTATCTTTAAATAATTATTGGTTTAAAAAATATGTATCCAATAATTTTTATTAGCCAAAAACTGATATAAATAAAATAATCTTAATTTCTATAATTAATATAACAGTGGGTTGTTTTTGTTTGTAAATATTGAACATTTTAATAGTATTTTTAAGAACCAAAAACTGAAATAACTCAAAAAAGTTATTAGTTTTTATGTTTAATTTAACTGTGATTTTTTTATTTATTTGTTATTGGTAAATAAATATTGTAAAATGTTATTCATAGTTTACAAACCAAAAACTTTGACTTTATTTAGTTATTATCTTTAAATAAAAAAAAATTTAAATTACCAAAAACTGAAATAAGCCAAAAACCTTTTATGCGTTTTTACTGTAAACTGGGTTTTTATTTATCTGGTTTTTTAAAATAAAGATTGGGGAAATTTTTTTTAAACTTAAATAATTCTGAAATGTTTTGTATTTTTTCTATATTTTCTGAAAAATACAAAAGCCGCATTTTAATTGCCAAAAACTAATATATTAAACAAATCTTTATTTCTATATATTTAATATAACAGGTTTTTAATGTATTTTTTTATAAATATTGAACTTTTTAATGGTATTTTTAAGAACCCACAACTGAAATAACTCTAAAAAGTCTATGTTCCTTTTTGTTTGTTTAATTTCAACTGTGATTTTTTATTTATTTGTTATTAATAAATGAATACAGAAAAGCAAAAGTAATTTTTTTGCGGGACGTTGGGTCGGATCCACGTTTGCCATGAGGCTTTAAAGGAAGTGTCTCCTCAGGGTTGTCTCACGAGAGCGGGCTCCTCCATCCTCCCACCAGGCCCTCAGACCGGTCTCCACAGCAACCGCATCCCTCCCTGCACTCTGGCGGGGCCCTGGCTCCGCTTGGAGCCTCTCAGAAAGTTCCTCCGGCGAGCTGTCCAGGAATAGAGCCCTGCGCTCAAATCCTCTTTGCTGCGGGGAGCAGGTGTGTGGCCTGGATTAAACGGATTAGACTCATCAGTAAACGGAGTTAAAGTGCACAGAACTTAACTTGGCCAATCAGGAGCAGCTTTGCTCCGGGGGTCTCCCCGCCTCAGCCAATCAGGAGCAGCTTTGCTTGGAGGTCTCCCAGCCTCGGCCAATCAGGAGGCGGCGGAGCTCCTCGCTCGGGGCCATCGGGGAGCTGATGGGTTCTCTCAGGGAATGACGAGGATTGGGGGTCGATTTTGATGTTTTGAGCATGAGTGGTGTGTGTGGTGATCCCCTGCGCCTCAGGCAAGCACGGCGGGCATCGAGTAGCAGAGGTCTGGTGAGAACAGGGTTCGCTGGTGCGCTGGTAGCTAAAGTTACAGTTTCAAATCACATGAGAGGATAGTGCTTCATGTTTGGAGACTAATGTGTGGGAAGCTTTGGGGAATTAAATATATGTGTTCAGTTTCATCATCAGAGCTCTCTGTTATAGCACGGTTCTGGTGTTTGTAGCTGTTTGGAGGCTCGGGTTACTTTTGAGCTGGATTAGCCAGTGCCCCGAGCTGAGCTGCTTCTGATTGTTGGTGTCGTTCTGTGCAATTTGTGAACTGTGTGGAATTTTCAGCACCTTTTTTGAGGGACTTTTTTTTTACGGTTTTCTCTCACTTAGTTTTTTGCGTTACATTGAGATGAGGTGAAGGATAAAAAAATACATGAAATGAATGCCCTGTGAAAAGAGATCTGCCAAAACAACTTGAAATTTTTTTATTTCAATGATTGACGATGTACTTTAATAAAACTGAAAACATGCCGTTACATGCCAATAAAGATTAAACAGTTTATTATTTATATTAGAGTTTAACAGGTTTATTATGTATATTAGAGTTTAACCAGTTTAATATTTACATTAGAGTTTAACCACTTGAATATTTAAATTAGAGTTTAACCAGATTAAAATTTAAATTAGAGTTTAACCAGATTAATATTTAAATTCGAATTTAAACGTTTAATATTTAAATTAGAGTTTAACTGCTTGAATGTTTAAATTAGAGTTTAACCAGATTAATATTTAAATTAGAGTTTAACCAGATTAATATTTAAATTAGAATTTAAGAACTTGAATATTTAAATTAGAGTTTAATCACTTGAATATTTAAATCAGAGTTTAACCAGATTAATATTTAAATTAGAGAATAAACGCGTGAATATTTACATTAGAGTTTAAGCGGTTTAATATTTAAATTCGAGAATAACCGCTTGAATATTTAAATTCGAGTTTAACCGCTTGAATACTATGGCTATTCAATCATATTCAACCAGCTAACAATTCCTCTATCAGACAATTCAACAAACCAACCAACCAACAATTTATCTGTCCAACGATTCAAGCAAGCAAACAACCAACTAACCAACCAATTATCCCTTTATCCAACCAACCAACTAAAAGTGTCTCTACTCACATATTCAACCAACCAACTAACTATTCAAACAACCAACAATTCCTTTTTCCACCAATTCAATCAACCAAATGAAATATATGGATTGTTGGTTGGTTATTTTTTTATGTTGAACAGGTTTATACAGGAATGGTTAGTTGGTTGTTTGGTTAATTGAATCTGTGAATAGAGGAAATGTTAGTTAGTTGGTTGGTTGATTGTTATTTAATTGGTTGAACTGGTAGATGCAGGGATTGGTAGTTGGTTGTTTGGTTTGTTAAATATGTCAATAGAGGAAATGTTAGTTGGTTGGTTATTTCGTTGGTTGAAGTGGTAGATGCAGGGAGGGTTAGTTGGTTTATTGGTTGGTTGAATCAGTGGATAAATGCAATTGTTGGTTGGTTGAATAGCTAGTTGGCTGATCGAATCTGTGAATAGAGACATTGTTAGTTGTTTGGTTGAATTGGTGTATAAAGGGAGTATTGGTTGGATGGTTGGTTAGTTAGATGTTTGGTTGAATCGGTGGATTAATTGATTGTTGGTTGGTTATTTCACTGGTTGAATCGGTAGGTAAGGGGATTGTTGGTTGTTTAGTTGAATCAGTGGATAAAGAAATTGTTTGGTTGAATAGTTTGTTGGCTGAATCGGTGAATAGAGACATTTTTAGTTGGTTGGTTGGATTTTGTTTGGGTGGTTGTTTTGGTCGATACAGGGATGGTTAGATGATAGTTCGGTTGGTTGGTTGTTTGATTGAAATGGTGGATAAAGGAATTGCAAATTGGTTAGTACATTACTAAAATTGTCAACTAGGTGGTAGAGTTGATATTTTGTTCAATTAGATGGTTGGTTAAAAAAGGCAGATTAATGGATTGATCAATATAGAAGTTAATGTATAGATCATATAGAAGCGGGTCAGTTTGCTGATGGTTGAGTTGCTTAGTCGATAGAAGGTAAGATGATAAGTGAACGTGACCAGTCGGCCAGATATGGTGTGACCAGATATGGGGAAGGTAAGAGCGTGTTTCTTTGGAGAAACTAAAAAGTGAATGAAATTTTGTCAGTGAATTGCGGCATCAAAAAAAACATCAGATGGATGAGGAGATGAGTGCTGGGGGTTTCAGAACATATCTACATATCTCTATATCCTCCTATAAGGACACTGAGAAGATTCTGATTCCTCATCTTCAGAGCTTGCTAATAACACTTGAGGGTTTGTGCATCATTCACAGGTTTTGCCGCGGTTTGCAACTCTGCTTCTTTTGGCCAGATGGTCACCTAGCAACCAGATGATGATATGTTTGGAATCGGGAGACAGATGTGAGTAGTGCATTCTGCTCAAAAGCTCCTGGTTTCACCTCGTGCACCTTTCACCCTGAGCTGCAGAGGCGAGCTACCTCCTGAGTTCCTCCGTTTGACGCTTGCACGTAAGCAAGCTGCTCTAAAGAGAGTCGGGATGCTGCTGGTGTGTTTCCCAGAGGCTCGTTGTTTCT
>UELW01000889.1:1944752-2105065 GCA_900490495.1 Danionella dracula
TCGTTTTTCAGCCTTTCTTACCTTGGCCATGTCTCTGAGTATTGCACACCTTGTGCTTTTGGGCACTCCAGTGATGTTGCAGCTCTGAAATATGGCAAAACTGGTGGCAAGTGGCATCTTGGCAGCTGCACGCTTTACTTTTTTCTCAGTTCATGGGCAGTGATTTTGCGCCTTGGTTTTTCCACACGCTTCTTGCGACCCTGTTGACTATTTTGAATGAAATACTTGATTGTTCGATGATCCCGCTTCAGAAGCTTAGCAATTTTAAGAGTGCTGCATCCCTCTGCAAGATATCTCACAAATTTTGACTTTTCGGAACCTGTCAAGTCCTTCTTTTGACCCATTTTGCCAAAGGAAAGGAAGTTGCCTAATAATTATGCACACCTGATATAGGGTGTTGATGTCATTAGACCACACCCCTTCTCATTACAGAGATGCACATCACCTAATATGCTTAATTGGTAG
The DNA here is from genome assembly GCA_900490495.1 of Danionella dracula. Lineage (NCBI taxonomy): Eukaryota > Metazoa > Chordata > Actinopteri > Cypriniformes > Danionidae > Danionella > Danionella dracula. Next base: position 1,945,218 of record UELW01000889.1, read on the forward strand.
TAGGCTTTCGAGCCTATAGAGCTTGGAGTAATTGGTCAAAATACTCATTTGCCTAATAATTCTGCACACAGTGTAGTAATCAATAGATGGTTGCTAGGGTAATTATGAGTAATTGAAACATTGTTGCTAGGGTATTCATAGTAATTAATAGATGGTTGCTTGGGTAATTATGAGTAATTGAACCATGGTTGCTAGGGTTTTCAGAGTAATTGATTAATTTGTTGCTAGGGAATTGGGAGTAATTGATAGATGGTTGCTAAGGTATTCTGAGTAATTGATAGATGGTCGCTAAAATACTGGGAGTAATTGATAGATGGTTGCTAGGATATTGGGAGTAACTAATAGATGGTCGCTTGGGTATTGGGAGTAATTGATAGATGGTCGCTAAGGTATTCTGAGTAATTGATAGATGGTCGCTAAAATACTGGGAGTAATTGATAGATGGTTGCTAGGGTATTGGGAGTAATTGATAGATGGTCGCTTGGGTATTGGGAGTAATTGATAGATGGTTGCTAAGGTATTCTGAGTAATTGATAGATGGTCGCTAAAATACTGGGAGTAATTGATAGATGGTTGCTAGGGTATTGGGAGTAATTGATAGATGGTCGCTTGGGTATTGGGAGTAATTGATAGATGGTTGCTAGGGTATTGGGAGTAATTGATAGATGGTCGCTTGGGTATTGGGAGTAATTGATAGATGGTCGCTTGGGTATTGGGAGTAATTGATAGATGGTTGCTAGGGTATTGGGAGTAATAGATAGATGGTTGCGAAGGCATTCTGAGTAGTTGATAGAAGGTCGCAAAAAATATTAGGAGTAATTGATAGATGGTCGCTTGGGTATTGGGAGTAATTGATAGATGGTTGCTAGGGTATTGGGAGTAATAGATATATGGTTGCGAAGGCATTCTGAGTAGTTGATAGAAGGTCGCAAAAAATATTAGGAGTAATTGATAGATGGTTGCTTGGGTATTGGCAGTAATTGATAGATGGTTGCTTGGGTATTGGCAGTAATTGATAGATGGTTGCTTGGGTATTTGGAGTAATTGATAGATGGTCGCTTGGGTATTGGGAGTAATTGATAGATGGTCGCTTGGGTATTTGGAGTAATTGATAGATGGTCGCTTGGGTATTGGCAGTAATTGATAGATGGTTGCTTGGGTATTTGGAGTAATTGATAGATGGTCGCTTGGGTATTGGGAGTAATTGATAGATGGTCGCTTGGGTATTTGGAGTAATTGATAGATGGTCGCTTGGGTATTGGGAGTAATTGATAGATGGTTGCTAGGGTATTGGCAGTAATTGATAGATGGTTGCTTGGGTATTTGGAGTAATTGATAGATGGTTGCTTGGGTATTGGCAGTAATTGATAGATGGTTGCTTGGGTATTTGGAGTAATTGATAGATGGTCGCTTGGGTATTGGGAGTAATTGATAGATGGTCGCTTGGGTATTTGGAGTAATTGATAGATGGTCGCTTGGGTATTGGGAGTAATTGATAGATGGTTGCTAGGGTATTGGGAGTAATAGATAGATGGTTGCGAAGGTATTCTGAGTAGTTGATAGAAGGTCGCAAAAAATATTGGGAGTAATTGATAGATGGTTGCTTGGGTATTGGCAGTAATTGGTGTGTGGTTGCTAGGATGTTTTTAGTAATTGATAGATGGTTGCTAAGGCATTTTTGATATTTTATAGATGGTTGCTAGGGTGTTCCTAAATGGTCAACAACATCTTGTTTTTTTCGTAGCACAGGGAACTCTGTTCTGTCATCAGTTAGTGATACCAGAGTGACAGTCGAGTCAAGTGTTCTGCTGATCTAATCAATGGATTTCCATTGGAACCCTCGCATCCTTGTTTTCGGCACCAGGGTTGCTATGAGACTGTCTCTGAGAGCATCTGGAGAAGCTGAGGCTGTATCTAATCCTGCATGACAAACACAGACTTAAAAATGATGAAATACACACAAAAACAGATGCAGAGAAAAAAAGTAGAGCATTGGGAGGGAGGCGTTAGAGAGAAAGAGAGCGGGAAAGTGAGGAGAGATAAAGACAGAGAGAAGAAAGAGAGTGAAAGAGATAGGGGAGGAGATGGAAAGGGGGTGGAGTTAAAGAGAGGAGTGTGAGACAGAGAGGGAGAGGACAGTGATAGAGATAGAAAGAGAGAGGAGGGAGATAGACAGAGAGAGGGAGGGGACAGTGAGAGAGAGAGAGGAGTGAGATAGAAAGAGAAAGGAGAGAGATAGACAGAGAGAGGAAGGGAACAGTGAGAGAGAGGAGGGAGTGGGTGAGTTAGAGAGGGAAAAGTAAGGGAGGGAGAGAGAGAGAAATCAGTCAACAGAAAGGTTCAGAACATTTTTTATTCACATTTAAAGGTGTTTTTTAGTTTATTATTAATGGTGTGCTGGTGCAGTTAATGATGGAAAAGTTGTCAAGGTCATTTTGGGGGCAAGAAAACAATGCTAACATTTATACGATTAATAGAGGCATTAGAGCTCCAAACTGCACAAACATTACAAAAAATATATATACATGAGTTTTATCTATTACCTGAGGTTCGGATCCATAACCCAAATATTACAATATTTTAGAGATATTTTATTTATTTATTAATTTATTTTTTTGCACAATGACATTTGTATTTTATTGAGGTTTCAAGCAAATTAAGCATTTAATACATTAAAGGATTCAACGCTAGCCTGTACAAAAGTAAGAATGCAGGCAGCAGTTTGTCATACACTGTTGTTATTATCATTATAGTACGTTTTCACCAGTATTGATCCAAACACTCTTGCGCATCTTTTCTTCCAGTTTGGTGAAGTTCAGATTTGTTTGAAGGATTTTGTGGGTGTTTAGGTAGATAATGCTGATAAAAGATCATGAATGTCTGTGGAATGTATCTCTCTCTCTAATTTCTTTCTCTTCCTTTTTCTCTCCTCTTTTTTCAATCTCTCAATTTCTCTCCTTTCTCTCAATTTCTCTTCTCTTCTCTCTCTCTCTTCTCTCTCTCTCTCTCTCTCTCTCTCTCTCTCTCTCTCTCTCTCTCTCTCTCTCTCTGTCTGTCTCTGCTGGTTCAGCAGGGCTTTTATCTCTACCGGAGAAAAAGAGAAAAGAAGTGCTGCAGTCGAACTCTCTTTCAGCAGGGGATTAAACAGCATTCGTTCGCTCTCTTTCAGCCTCTCTCTCTCTCACGGATGCTCTGGGCTCCTGTGATGGTGTTGGAGAGGCTTATTATCAGTTTTTTACTGGGTACAGGAAGTGATGTCAGCAAACAAGTGGTTAAAAATTTTCTTTCATGACCTCCAGAATGGATTATTGTAACGCTCTGCTCAGTCACCGCGCTACAAAAATTACAGTTAGTACAGAACGCAGCAACTAGAGTTCTTACAAGAGCAAAGAAATATGATCATATTACACCAGTTCTGTGCTCTCTTCATCGACTATAAGATTCTGCTCCTTGCCTTTAAGGCTCTGAATGGCTTGGCTCTGCTCGACCTGAGCAGTCTCCTCTCACGATATATTCCAGCTCGCTCTCTTCGATCACAAGAAGCAGCTCTACTGATCATTCTGAAGATGAGTGAATCCACCAGAGGAGGAAGAGCCCCATGTAGAGCCCCGAAGCTCTGGAACAAGCTCCCGGATGTTGTCTGCAGCTCAGCTACGCTCACAGATTTCAAAACTAAATTAAAAACATATCTGTTTAATCTAGCGCTCCAATAATTAGCTCTTGATATTTCTCCTAATGGATCTGGTGTCTGAGAGCTATAAACATAGAAACTGTTGAAAAAACAATGTGGTTCAATGTTCCTCTCTAACCTCTCCTCATCATTTATCTCTCATCCTGCAGCTGATGATGCTGATCACCTGTTTGTTCTGTGTTAGTTTTCTAACCGTGTTTTTTCGTTTGTTAGTTTCTGTTTTGTCTTTGTTTGTTTTATTTTTTCAGGTATTGTCCGGCAAACTTTTCTTGAGTTTGTATGTTCTTTATGCTGGGGAGGTGACTAGCGCTCAGCGTGGCACCCAGGGGCCTCACAGAGGAACTCCTCTTTACTCTACCTGATTCTCACGAGGATTTTGTGAAGCTGCCTCATAAGCAACTGATAAAAAAAAGTGTTATTTAAAAACTTGATTGAGTGATTGATCGATTGTTTGTGAGTAAAAACCTTCAGCTCAAGTTCAGTATTTACTCTGTGGTCTTTTGTTTGTTTATTTAGGATAATTGTTTTGTTTGTTTGAGTAGCTTAAAAAAACTTTGGTTGCGTTTTTGTGAAAATAAATATTTTCCCCATAAAATAATTTAATGTAAGTTTATTCTCAATCTTGGTTGTAAATATGTTAAGTAACTTCAAGAAAATATTGTAGATAATCTTTTAAATTAAAATATAAAGTTGGTTTAGCGCTTCAGTCTTTGGCGGGAACATCCACCCCGACACAAAGCCGTTCACCATTTCCGGTGGCCCCTCCCCTCTGCGCAGGCTCGTCCGAACCAATCCTACTACAGAGAAGGGGAACTTGATAAATATTAATATACCCAAATCCTCGCTCGCCCGTGGCAGAGGGGCGACTCAACCAATGAAAACAATCTACTCGCAGTAATCTTGTTATTATTCATGAGGGGAGCCTTCTCTATAGTAGGATTGGTGGAAGCGCGACTAAGCTTGCGTGGTGACGTCACATGTATATGAGCGCACGCGGCGGGATCTTATTCCTTTTTAGCGCCACCGGAGCGGTAGTTCTCACCGTCCACTGCGCAGTTGAACGTCGCCGTCTCACGCTCAGCTCGGCTCTTCGCATCTCGGTAAGCTTACAGTCTCCCCGGGGCTGCGCGAACCCATTATCCGTCATTTTAAACGACCACGAGTGAGTCGTGGAGTGATGTAACGCTGAATGGGCCGGATGTCACTCTCGCGGGCTCGTCAGGAGACGTCGAGACAGACTCCTCCATGATGGAGATGAAAATGGCTGTCTCTTAAATATGGAGTAAATTCGCCTTTAATCGTCTGATGATTATTAACGTCGACTTCTGACGTACTGGGCCCTGTGTGTGGATGAAGGGAGTGATTTTAACGGCTGTCTCGTTCCGTTCTCCGCGTGACGGTTATAGTTGGTCAGATCTGGCGGGTAACGTTAAGTTTTTGGAGGCGGGTGTGTAATCACGCTTTGTGTGGGAGGAAGGCGAAATTAACGGCTTTAAATAAGAGGTTAGGTTTATTGTCCGAAATCCTTGATGAATTGTAACGCGTGTTATCTAAATCAATATTCGGTTAAGTTTTCAACGATATCCTCTCTACGTTAGTTAAAGTTCCATTACGCGTGACGTTGTTGTTAATGCTTGGACGTGATTGGCTTAGACGAGTTAGTCGGTCAGGACCACGAGTATTGATGGTTGCCATGGATGCTGGCTTGACTAGCCGCTGTGTGGAACACGTGGCCCGATGGGAGCTAACTACAGCTCGTTAACCTAGTTTAGGACTCACGCTGCTTGTTTAGTCGGTTTTATGATCAGTGGAGGGCAAGGTAGCCGTTCCTGGGTATCACTAACCATTTGTGGCGGTTTTAACATTTTGTTTTACTTCTAAATGACATGTATATGCTTAGAAATTATTTAAAGTGTCGAGTTTTGGTACTAATTCTCAACATAAATGCCGAAATCTGTTGTGTTTTCCAATATTTAGCTGTTTAATATCAATGCTTTTCTTAAACTTTTTGTTTAGCGTTACAGTAAGTAAGCTAAAACTTTAATTTCTTTACATTAAGAGCGGAATTTAGGACAATTTTATGGAACTAAGAGTCTGTCAATGGTTAACACATTTTAAAAATGAAGTTTTAACAAGCTGACTTGTATGTTATAACATGTTATTTATTTATATATATGTATATATATATATATATATATATATATATGTGTGTGTGTACTTAAAAGCAGTTTTTCAGAGCAGAATTGAACACGCTGTTCAGTGTTTGTGCAATTTGTTAAACATGATTTTGAGACTGCAGTTTTAACAAAACCCTAATATGAGCTTTCACAAAGGCTTAAAATAAAGAAATCATAGTTTCTGCTGAAGGTGTGGTGGTCTTCTGTGAGTTTGGTCTGAGATGGGTGAAGCAAGCCAGGAACTTTGTACTGGTGGTGTGTTAATCCGGTCCCCTTCAGCCATCATGGTTCTGGAAGTCTGCTCGTCCTTGTCCTGACACAGCTAGAGGCTAACCTTCAGCGGAGTCCTGCCGGAAGCTTCCAGGAGGTATTGATCAGAGTCAGGTGAAGAGTAGATGAACGCAGATTAGATTCTGAATGCACTCCAGGCGTCAAGGAGCCTTCGTCTGATGCTCGTCTTCAGGAGGAGACCACCCTAAGCTTTGACAGGGATCCTGCTTCAGCTCAAAGCTGAGGGCTTCTGGAAGAGAGGCACTTGAGTTGGTTTCTGGAGTCAAGGTGTTGACTTCACATATTTTAGGATGTCAGAATAGTAAGAAATAAAAACACGAGTTTTGGGGAACAACAATCTAAACTGGTGTGAGTGTTTGAGGACCATCACCAGGCTCAGATGTTTTCTGAATGTTGTGTACACTTAACCTGATTTTGCTCTTTCCTGCAGGATACGCGACGGTGAACCATGGCAGATCTTGACAAGTGAGTGTTTTCTGTTTTTATATATATATATATATATATATATATATATATATATATATATATATATATATATATATATTAGTGCTGTCAAGCGATATTTTTTTTTTATCTAATTAATTACATGGTATGGTGATTAATTAATTGCATTTAATCGCACATACATACAGACATTCCAAGAAGCAGTTTTTTTTTTTTTACCATTTATTATTGAAAACAAACCTATAACTTAGACTACAATGGTCATGAGATTTTTATCAATGACTGAACACAAACCTATGAACCCAGGTTACAGTATGACAATTTCACAATTGGTTACAAATGACAGATTTAATTATTACTAAACATAAACCAATGTTTAAGATCACAACCATGACAATTTTGTTTATTACTGAACACAGGCCTATCAACTAAATTGCAATGGACATGACATAGAACATAAGCCTGTCCCTTATGCTACACTATCTAAATTCTTATTTCTCTTTTAACCAGTTGCTAAGACAGACTAACTTGTTCACATTTTCTGAGTTTAAAGATGCCCTTTTATTCTGCACAACAGTGCCAGCCAGTGAGAAAAGTTACAATCAATGACGTGCGCAGTAACACCTAGATAGTTGTGATTACTTATAGACATCCAGTGATCTCCAGCTTAAGGCCACATGTGTAGCTTGAGCTAAGCTGTCCCGTTTTGATAATTTTTCGTTGTCATACAGCTGATTTATTCTCGAAACTACTGCGCCTCTTGACGGTAGTGTGTAGGTTGGGTCGGAGGCAGCGATTCGAAACGCATCCACAAGCCCCTTGTCTTCCACACCATTAACAGGCCTACAGTCCATTGCAATCTATTTAGATATCGCATTTGTTAATGATTGCGATGTAGACTTACTTAATTTGCGGTGACTTGCTTCAGTCAGCGTGGTTTGGCGGAGCTTGCTGACTGTCGCAGCTGGTGGTGAGATGACTATCGAGCTCGCTAAAATATGCTTCGAGTTCAGGTGGTACTTCAAACTATCTTCAATGCTTCAAACTGCTTCGATGATAGGCAATTTCCTTGTCACCAAAAAGGCAAACGACTTTTGTTTTATCAATGGCTCCACTAGCATCTCTTTTAGTATTTAAAATTGCCCTTTAGCCGACCATGCAGTTTTTCGGCCTTTTCATTTGGCATCTTGTTAGTTTTGTTACTAGCTTGCTGCAGCTCTACAATGTGTAGTTACAGATCTGTAGGGGGGCAGGGCGCATGAATTGGCGTGAAAGTCGTACAAACTGATCATTAACCAAAGTTTTTTTACTTTTTTTTTTGTTTGTTTTTTTGTCAAACAAACCAAACATTTTCTAAACATAAAAAGTTTAAGGTAATGTTGCGTAATAACGAGGAAAGACTCCTCCTTTTATTTTATTTGAAGCCGGTTTCAGATAAATTATTATTAAAATGATTCCATAACCTGGTAAGCTAGCACTAGCATATGTTTGTTTTTGGTTATTACAAATGACACACAAGCATGTGATCGTGAGCTAATATATGAATATAAACGTCTCGGTGGCCGCGTGAAGATGAGTGGCACACGTGGTCTCATTCAGGTGAGTGGTCTTGATGCCTATCACCGTAGGCATGTGCTGTCCCCTCACCCCCTTACACGGTATCCTTATTACCGTATAAGTGAATAAAAAAAGAAAGAAATGCAGATCAGCTTACAACACAGAATAGCTTTATTAACTAGCAGAAAAAGTTTAAGGTGCATCTGAAGTGTAACAAAAAACTCAAGCTGCTTATTAGCATGATTGGAGTGTAAAGTCCAAGTGACACCTTCATTTATTTGGCTTCATGTTGTCCGCTGCCAACATTTTTAGACTCAGTAAGTACACCTGTCTCTCTTCGTCTCTGACAGCAGTCACAGTGAAGCCAAGCGCTACATATGCGTCATATTTCCTCATCTTAGCTTTCGGGGGCCTTTCGTTTGTCTCTTTATTTCCTTCTCTCTCTCCGCCTGTCTTCTACACTTCACACTCTGCTAATGAGAACACCACTGCCCCCAAATGTAGTGGAGTAGTATTGAACTTTATTCTAGAACAGTTTAAAAATAAACAAATAAAAAAGCATGTTCCCCGAGGTCAAACACACCCCCCTTGATGGAGCCTCGTGCCCTACTTCCACTGCCTTAACCCAATTTTTATCAGAACGTGAAGGAAGCTTCTTGCAAAGCGTACAAAAGCAGTGATCTCTGTTTTCTGTTCTTTATAGTCCAAAGTCGTGGTGCTCAGTTCTGCTAATTTGCTAGTTTGTAGACGTTTCTGCCATTCATGTGAATCTGAACGCAGGAAAGGCTTCTCTAAACTCAATTGGGTTGCCCACAAATTCCCTTATGCACATTCACGTAACCCACGCTGATCATGTTGTGGAGCCTGCCGCGTCTAAATTTCTGCCTTTGTGTCCGCTTGGCAGAGCGGACGCTCTAATTGGTCGAGGTAGTGCAGATCGAGCACCTCTTCTTGGCTTGCGTTGCATGTTAACTCTTAATGATGGCGTCACACTTTTGACCTTCCTTTGTTGCATTTTGTTTAGCCGAAAGCTGACATTAGCTTTATGAAATTGATCAAAGCAAAGATGGTGCTTCTGCAGCAGCTGATGTGTGTTTAGGATGTCTTAGACTCATCAGATATTTAACTAATCATTTGTTAGCATTTTTGTGTTTTGGGTAGTTAGTTCTGTCTTTGCGTTGAAACAATGTTGGTGTGATGATGCTCTTAATAACGAACGAACGAAGGAATGAGTGCGTGCAGAGCTGCACACTGAGAAATTCGCAAACTTGATGCAGAACTAATAGCTTTATCCCGATGCTGTTTGTGTGCATAGTAAAGAGCAGGCTGAGATGGACCCTGCTGATATGGAGGATGTTGAAGACGTGGAGGAAGAGGAGACCGGAGAAGACAACAGCAAAGGTGAGGCCCTTGAGAACATTCCTCCCCTGCGAGTCTCACGATTTATTTGTGAAACCGTATTTTTGGTGTGTTCGTTCTCATAACTGAAAACTTGCACCTGCAATTGGTCTGCGCTTCCAATGTACACGCATGTGCAGAATAAGAAACTACATCCCCCAGAATGCATGGGTAATGGAATTGATCACTGAACCCTTGAGGCTTTGAGATATCTGATTAGAACTTTATTAGTGTTGACAGGTGCTCATATGAAAATCTGGGGAGGATTTAAAAAAAATTATCTAATTTAAGATGCTTGGACTCTCCTAAAAATATCTGATTTCGCTCTCACAGATAAGCAAATAAAGGGCTGCTGTCTCAAAGCAGTTGTTTTAAAAACTTGTATACGCTGAGAAAAGAACATTTATTAGAAATGTACTGTAGATCCACTGGTTTATTTGATACAGATGGTATGGGGAAATGTTCGATACAAGTTATTTGATAAATTTTAAGAAAATACAAATATCATTACTTATTCGCGTAAAACACACACACACTGTACCCTATGATATAAGCCAGAGCATAGTAACAGAATTAAAATAAAAGTTTCACTTCAAACATTCAGTTAAATATCAGTTCAAATGTCTTCCCAGAGGAATCATATAATTTTCTGTCTGTGTGATTAAGTTTTAGTGAAAATAACTAACAGTATTGCTATGGTGATGTTAAAGAAAAAAATAATAAAGCCGTCAAACATTTGTTTAGCAGCATGTTCCCTGATAACGCTGCATTATAAGTACTACAGTATCCAGAATGCTTAAGCCTTTGCTAGCAGTTGTCGTTCTTGCGGGAGCTAGCTGAGTTGCTCTTGCATCATCGATAATTATCAATTTATCGCACAGCCCTACTTTATGCTCATTCTTTATAGCCATCTCGTGCCTCAAACTTGTATAATGCAGAAAGATGAGCGTTTGAGCCGCAAGAGTTCTTGTTAACGTCCTGAAGGAAGCCGAATATTAAAAAAAACACAGGATACACTTCGCACAAAGACTTTTTTTTTTCTTTTCTTTTTTTCCGCTACCCTCATTAACCTATAGCTGAACTCTACGTGTTGTAGATGCCTTGATCTGCTGCTGCAGCGGAATAACGTTCAAGGAAATTACAGAATTGCATTAGTCCTCACAAACACTCTTGATATTGAAACTATCACCTATACAATACACCCCAATGCAATAACACAAAGTACAAACGAAATAAGAGTTCCTTTTTTTTCTTGTGAAGGGGGTAAAGGATTGATTTCTAATCTATGGTAATCTAAGATTAGATAAGGGCCAGCTTTGTCTGTGTTTTGTTGATATTAAGTTCTACTCAGCTTCTGACGCTTGCTCAGTGCTGATTTTGCATGGTTTTCTTGTGTGGGTCTGTTTTATAAGAGTTTAGTCCCCTGTGTTTCAGCGCGTCAGCTGACGAGGCAGATGATGCAGAACCCTCAGATCCTGGCGGCACTGCAGGAGCGGCTGGACGGCCTAGTGGGGTCACCCTCGGGGTACATGGAGAGGTACCGCAATTACTTCCTATCCTGTAGAGCACTTCCTGTTTCCAGCACGGATTAAAATGTCTGGTCAATTGAAGCAAATGTGTCCACCAATTTAAAGACCAAGAGAATTTTCTTTTTGGAGCATGTGATGCACGGGACACAGAACTTCTTGGGCTAAATTTGAAGCGCTCTTTTGCCCGAATATTTCCACCAATCACCACCATAGTTGTCCGGCTTGAGCTCGTTTTTTTTGTTAGTCATTTCGTTCATTTAATTCATTTTAGGGAAAAAACAACATTTTGTTGGTATTCTACTAACACATTTAGTATATATACAAATCACACTATAAATAAGAGAAAACTATAATTCTAGAAGACAAAAAAAATTATTACTCAAGTCTACCTGAGTCTTTTAGTCTGGCTCAGCTATGATCTGTGTTTAGTTTATTGTCTCATTTGTTCCTCACATCACTTCTCTCTGATGAGGATGAGTTCAGTCCTCTGGCTCCTTTAGTTCTTCTGTATTGTGACGCTTCTAATATTGACCAAAATAAGAGAATTAAAAATTCTTTTCGGTATGGTTTGTCCCTCCAATGATTTTTTTTTTCCCCTGACATCAACTAAGTGACAAAAGACTGAGTGAACTTCTTGATTTCAAAATGGTTTGAGAAATTGCATGCACAAAATGAGGCGTATTGTTTTTGTTTTTCTTGACGTTTGAGTCTTTGTTAGTTACAGAATTAAGATCGCACTGCTGTGGCCATGAGAGTCTTTGCTAAAGTGCCACCAACCGCCCACTGGGTGTCAACTATGAGTATAATAGTTATTTAGAACTAGTTGAAGCACCTTTTTCTTTCCAACGAGACATTAATGAACTAAATATGAAGAAAATTGAATGAGATGAGTGCACGGAAATATTGACAGTTGCACATTCTGAATGCTTGCAATTTCTACTCTTCATAATTAGTGTCACTAAAAATATAAAGTTTCCACCTCATGTTCTCCTGGTCCGCTCACGCGCTCCACCAGACCACTGCCAAAAACAACTTTAAAATACTCTAAATTGTCATTTCTTTTCGATTGCTGCACCAGACTGCGAGCTCTTCATTGCAGCTTGCAGAAACATTTTGTTAATTTTCTTAGCGTAACATTAAAATGTTCCTGTCTAAAGTTCATCGTTCTATCTCCGCAGTTTGCCCAAGGTGGTGAAGAGGCGCGTGTACGCTCTGAAGAACCTTCAGGTGAAATGCGCCCACATCGAAGCTAAGTTCTATGAGGAAGTCCACGAGCTGGAGAGGAAGTACGCTGCGCTCTATCAGCCCCTCTTTGATAAGGTACTGGGGAAGAACCGGCTAATGGTGCTCTCGTGTTCTGCTGCGTTTAAAAACCAGGGGGAACTGATGTATCTGCTTGATTTATACACTCTTGAGTGCTGTGAAACTTGTGTGTGTGTGTGTTTGTGCAGCGGAGTGAGATCGTGAGGGCGGTGTATGAACCCACAGATGAGGAGTGCGAGTGGAAGCAGGACGAAGAGGAAGAGCTGACCGTAAGTAAGCAGGTACTGGAGATCGATGCCTGCATGCGACACTCACCTGCGACACTAGCCACGTTTTAACCTGAGAACAAACCGAAAGTCCTGCACTGTTGGTATCTGCATCCAGCTGTACGTCTGGCTGGGTGTTCAAATGCCGGTGCAAGAAGATATCGATGGCTGCTCTGATGGAACTCGGTCTCCTTCCGAGTCTCCTGGCAGCGGTCGAGACAGGGCTCGTCCTCAGTCCATACCTCATCTTACTGTTCCAAACCAGAGCTGATTTTAATAGCGATTTACTTTTTCTGCAGTATCAGTGTTCAAGATTGAAGTGTGAAGATGTAGATCTCTTTCTCAGGAGGAAATGAAGGAGAAGGCTAAGGTGGAGGAGGAGAAGAAAGACGAGGAGAAGGAGGACCCCAAAGGCATTCCAGAGTTCTGGCTCACAGTGTTTAAGAACGTGGATCTTCTTAGTGAGATGTTGCAGGTACGGCGGTTTTATCCAAAGACAGTGACTCTAAATTCGCTGCACTTGGACGATCTGCAGAAAATTGTCAGCTGCCTTAGTTTAGTAAACCTCGTCACATAATTTTCATTTTAAAAGTTTGTAGAACTTCTCGCATGTCTTGCACAAACACTCTCAAAAGCAGATGGGGATTTTTTTTTTTTTTTTTTTCTTTAGTGTTTTCCTTCTGGGAGTGTTTTCAAATATGTTTATTTCCTGGACATAAAGCGATAAAACGCATGCTTTCTTGTTTGGACTATTAACATGTATGCATTGATCTCTCTTTGCTGAAGGATGTGCCCTGAACCATTTCCTTTATTCTCAAGCAGAAAAAGGTCTTTTTTTTTTTTTTTTTTTCACTTCCTGGTTTAAAAGGTTTCGAAACATCGAGTTTCTGTTGGTCTGATGTGCGAGGGTAAAGCCGTCTAATCAGAGACTGGTTTTGTGAAGCTTAAATTAAAATGTTTTTAAGGGCTGTGATTTATATTTGTGTAAGCATTTGGAGTGAAGAGACTCTTTTGTCCAAAGCGACTTACAGAAGAGACAATCTGAGATCTGTTATGCAGCCAGTCTCTCAGCTCACGAATAATAGAAGTTTTGAGATGTTTGGATCAGAGTTTTCCAAAAGTCGAGTGTTTCTTGTGAAGCATGCGTTTGTGTTATAGTTCTATTGCTTTATATTTTTACTAGCTCTATTTCCAGAGTATGACTGTACAAAAAAACAACGTATTAATGTTTGCAGTAACACAGGTTATATAAGTAAATTGCTAAAGTAAAAAGAACAAACACTGGAAAGTCCCCCTGAACCACAACACGTTCCTCGTGTGTGTGCTGCACATTCGGCAATAACCATCTTATTCTGATATATCTATATTCACTTGAACAATGCGTTCAAACATAATTAGAAACCCAAATAAGGACTTTCCTTCTCTTCACTTCTCGCCTTAGTGAGTCTATTAATAATGAGTATTTAATATAGCAGACATCGCTCTTTCATCATGTCTCAATTCAAGATTGGGTTCAAAAGTGTATGGACATCATGGGATGTAGAACGTTATTTTTATAGGACACTTTTCAAGTAGTAGGATCATTAGGAACATATTTCCACTTGTTAAACGGTTGGTAATGGCTTTAAAAATGTACTTGTACACACTACCACCACCACCACTAGGAGGAGAGATGTTCATTTTTTCCTTTTCTAGCAGCCTCATAATGTGCTTGTGAGTGGCTTAGGAGTTTTTGTTGTGCAGGAACACGACGAGCCCATCCTCAAGCACTTACAGGACATTAAAGTCAAGTTCTCAGACGTCGGGCAGCCCATGGTGAGCATAGCTCTGCTTCGTTTAACCCTCTCTCTGCTTTCCACTCACTCCTCTCCATTTCTGCAGAGCTTCGCATTAGAGTTCTACTTCGAGCCCAACAACTTCTTCACGAACACGGTCCTCACCAAGAGCTACAAGATGAGATCGGAGCCGGATGAGTCGGACCCCTTCTCCTTCGACGGCCCGGAGATCATGGGCTGCACGGGGTACAAAAAAACTCTGATCTGATTTCATGCTTTTTTTCTATGCATTTAAATAGAAAATGAATCAAAGATATATGATCCGATTTATTTATGTGTGTGTTTGGGCCATTATTGGGCCATAAACATTATTGTTTGGGCAAATATATTGTCGATTCGGGTCTTGTGAAAACCATGTGTGCTTGTTGCAGGTGCACGATCGACTGGACCAAAGGCAAAAACGTCACACTAAAAACCATCAAGAAGAAGCAGAAGCACAAGGGCCGCGGAACCGTGAGGACGGTCACCAAAACGGTCCCCAACGACTCCTTCTTTAATTTCTTCTCTCCTCCCGAAGGTTCGTTTCTCAGCTGCTTCACAAAGGGCTAGAGACGTGTTTGCGTATGTACTGGATTACATCAATATAAGTACAAAAAAAAAAGACCAAGAGAAATAATATTTTAGTTTTTTTTTTATTAAAGCTACAATTTACAAGCCATTTATTTAAACATTTTATAACATTTAATACATTTTGAACTCCTAATGTTGTAGAACTGTTCAGCCATGCGTTATGCCATCCTCGGTCTAGCACAGGGAATACTTTTTAAAGAAATCAAAACTTAAGAAAATGTATTTTTTGTGTTATTTTTCTTTCCTTTTCTTTTTTTATTTTTTCTTTTGCTTTTTCCTTTTTTTCTTTTTTACTAAAAAGTAAAAAATAAAAAAGTAAATGAAAAATGGAGGTAACACAAAAGATTTAGAAGGATCACGAGTCCTATAGCCGGATGCACAGACTGACCGTACCCAAGAACGCTCACGCTTTCAGGTGTGCGTTGCCGGCGTCCAGTCAGCCATGCGTTACAATTGGTTTAATAGCCACAGTTGTGCTTTCCGGGTTAACACCATGGGGAGGAGTCTGAGCGGAGCGCTAGGGTTTCAATATATATAAAATAATATATACAATAATATTTTAATAGAATCTTTCTGCTTCTCCCCACAGTCCCCGAAAGCGGAGAGCTGGTGAGTTTCCTTTGCGTCCCCCTCCGTTTCCCTGTCCTCGTTGATGTCCCTCTCTGAGCGCGTGTCTGCTGTGTTCAGGACGAGGACTCCGAAGCTGTTCTTGCAGCAGATTTCGAGATCGGCCACTTCATCCGCGAGCGAATTGTTCCACGAGCGGTGCTGTACTTCACCGGCGAGGCCATCGAGGACGATGACGATGACGTAAGTTTGAGTTGGGAAATGTTATTGGTGAGCTCAGAAATGTGATTCGCTGTGATATTTCTACTTTCAGTACGACGAGGAGGGAGAGGAAGCTGACGACGAGGTGTGTTCAGCAGCACCCTTTTCTGTTGTAAGCTGCTTTATTACGTGATCAAAAGCTCACCCTGATGTTTTTCTCATCTCCTGCAGGAGGGCGAGGAGGAGGCGGATGAGGAGAACGATCCAGATTACGAGCCCAAGGTAAGAGTCCGAACGCTCCCAGAGGTTGGATCTCCATCCATCGTCCTCCAGTGCGGGATCGAGAGAACTCCTCCTGCGGCACCCCTCTAGGTTGTGACA
Organism: Danionella dracula; assembly: GCA_900490495.1. NCBI lineage: Eukaryota > Metazoa > Chordata > Actinopteri > Cypriniformes > Danionidae > Danionella > Danionella dracula. The sequence continues at coordinate 1,961,388 of UELW01000889.1, forward strand.
CGAGTTGAGGTTGTCTTGAGGCGGAGCGACTTTCAACCAAATATTCTGAATCTCACTGAACAATAAGAAATTTGCCTGAACATCACAAAACAATCATGATCTTGGAAATACTGGAAATATATAAATTGTTAAAAATAAATCCATAAAAATACTACTTCGCACTAAGAGAAGAGAAGCGATCCAAGTGGCTTCAGAGTATATCTGAAGGTAAAGCATGTTAACGTTAAACACTGGACCAGCCTCGAATTTATTGTTGGAGGAGAAAGGGATTCAATTAACATAAAATGAACTTCAAATGATCTAAAGTGATTTCATTTACGATCAATCCCAATATAATTGTATAAACTGAAGTTTTATATATTTAAACGTTGACCTAAAATTACATTTCCTGTTCGGTGAGTTAAAATGCTTCAAACAACGATTGTGGAAACTTTTTTTTTTTTTTTTTTTTTTTTTTTTTCTTCAAGCAGCAAATTGAACAGTCTGCTCAAGACGATATGATTGACATTGATTGTTTTATGTAGATCTGTTTGTAAATGTAGTGCTTGAGTCAATTTTCCTAGAAGGAAAATTTATCGTCTTGTTGCGTAGAACAAAGGCTTAAAGCTGACTGCTCTCTCATTTTGCGATTAATGAAGTAACTAACAGAACCCTTTGTCACCCATGTTCTTACTCCGTACACTATCTATCAAATGAATGCGGCTCTACGTATGTTATCTGTCGGTCTCGTTTCCCCTGCCAGTCTTTTTTTCTTCTATAACCGGGTAAGAAACACGTTTAACAGCTATGTGCGCCTAAAACAAGGGTTACGACTTTTGTTGTCCTCGAACACAACATTCGTCCAATCCAGTTTTCTGTATCTGATGAAGATTAAAGTAAAGCAGCAGCTGAAAACGCGTGCTGATTATGGTTGTGCGTGTAATATTTGAGCAAGCCCTGCGTCTGTTAGTCCTCTTGAAGCGGCACTTGTGTTGCGCTCTCTGAACATCTGTTGGTGCAGCAGTGCTCTGACCCCAGGTGGGTCCTGCTCCACACTGAGCCACTGTGCTGCAGTCATGAGCTCCTAAATTAGGAGCATCCCGTCTGAAGCTGCTCAGACGAGGAGTGGGAGCTCCAGAGCAGTCGAGGTCAGAGTTCAGACCGGATGAGGATGAACGACTGTCCTCGGGTTTGGCTCACATCGGTGCTCTGCTGCAATGTTTGGCCTTGACTTGCGTGTATTTGGGGTCTTAAATCTGTAAGCAAGGCCATAAGAGCCTTACAGCAGCTGACCTATTGTACGAGATTGGAGATTTTGTGTACAATTTAATTATTATAGTATTGTTGCGTTGGATACAGTAGCATTACATAAATGCAGTTGTTGGTCACTCATGTTTTATACTAGAGGTAATGATGGTTTTAGTTATTTTGAATTTGTTTGTCAAAAAATTGTCACCAACAAATTGTTTAAATAAATAGTTGGTTAAAATGTCTTCTATTTTAGTGTATTTGAGGGAGACTTAAAATGAGCAGGTTAAAAGCCGTTTGATGAATATCATGTTATGAAAAGTGCAGCGCCTGTTGAGGGGGTTCTAACTTAAAATCAAAATACATTGTGAAGTGTGATGAAGGGTCTTCTAGTGCAGTTTCACTTAAAGATCCTTCATCTGGTGTAACGCTCAACTGTGTTACTCGATGTCGGAATGCAGAGCAGAAAAATAATTCCAAACGAGTTAAAGATCGTTCAGTGCTCACCAAGGGTTTTCTGAGATCCAGTGCAGCTATGAGCCCTGGTGTTGTTGTTAAGATGTTGCGTTCTCGTGGTGATGGCAGTGTCTCTAGTCCAGTGTAAAAAATCATTCTTTTTAAAAAAAATTTAACCCGCATCAACTTTGCTTAAACTGCAAAAGGTTAGATGCCACCTGGCTGATCTCTGTACGTCGACCAGACACACCTCGCGAATAACACTAAAAACCAGGAACTGTAAGAAGAGAATTCACACAAAATTAAAGCTGCAAGCAGCGATGGGCGGGCCCTCGCACAACGCGTCCACGGGAGCCAAAGCTGCCACCCCCTGGTCTTTAATTTTTTCCCCCATGTTTTTTCACTGCCTATTGAAAACAGCTATTTTAAACACATTTCAAAAGCATCCAGGTGGCGCTATAACAGACTCATGCCATGAGCATATTATTCCATTTAGAATTACCAGCTCATCATGAAAATTTTATTTCATGTACATTGAGTGAAATATGTAAGATATACAGCAACAAATACATTAGTATCCCTTGGAATTCATACAGCCAGCAGGAGGTGCTATGAGTGTATCAAGTAAGCATATCTACTTGTTCTGAGGGGTAAGCTCATCATTCCTTAAATTTTTTACATTAATTGGATGAAGTATGTGAGAGGTACAGTAACAAGTACATTTATCCCCATACATTTGAGAAAGCTCAAATTCGAAGTGGTGCCACAGAAAGACCGTGCGACGAGCTTCTGCGTTTTTGATAACTTTTGGTCCATACTGTCTTAAGTCACCAGACACATTTTCAGCTCGATCTAGCAAGTTTGCTAGGAGGAGTTCGTTAAAATGCGAGATGAGCTTTTTTCGCATACACGGGGGTGCTGCAGAGCTGTTGTCCAAAATTAAGTTGTACAGTGTCAGATTATTATATTTATTGAGGATGAGGTTTACACAGAATTTGGTGGTGTTTCTAACATGTTCAGGGTGTCAAAACAGTTAAAACATCTATTTTAGTAACATTCAAGGGGGTGCTCTTAGAGCGCTGTCACATTGCTGTCGATCAATTCATTCGGCCTTCCAAGCTCATCGTCAGGCCGTTTTCGTGGACAATGGATACACTAGAACAGAGATATACTCAAAAATATGTCCATTTTTGGCACATTTTTGAAGGGTTAAATTCAAGAGGGCGCCACCCAACGACCATTTTACATACTGCTGCGCTTTTGATAATTTTTCATCCCAAATGTCTTCCGAGTAACCACACCAATTTTCAACTGAATCAGACATTTTGCCTAGGAGTTTGTTAAAGTGCAAGGTGATGTTTTTTCAAAATAGCCGACTTCCTGTCAGACTTTTCTTCTTGGCTAGAGGTGGTTTTTGTGACTGTAGATTGAACTGGCAGGGGGACCCACGTTTTTCCAGGGGGCGCTGCAGAGCCATTTTGTTCATGCTATGATCACGCCGACTTTGCCAGATCGCAATTTTTCGCAAGCTTGACCATAGGGCTAAATTTGGTGAGTTTGAGCACGTCTAGTTGGTGAATGAATTTCACAAATCATCAAAGCAACTCATTTACAGTGCAGAAACGATTACAAATCATTTCTCATACAAAAATGTGTGGACGAGAATGGCTGGGAAGAGACTTTGTGCAGAGTGAGATCATTAAATTTGATTATCATGAGGGTGCTGTCACTTGCCCGGAGCTGGCTGTGATGTGATTAATAGCGGCTCGTTCCTCCGGTATACTGCTCAAGACACAATGCGCCGTTCAGCAGAAACTCTGATCCGCAAAATAGTTATACGACTGAAGAATCGTGGCGAAATCGCACAATGTCTGGCCGACTTCATTGAGTTAAATCTAGCTGCGCCAGTGAAGACGGATGTGTTTTGCTTCAGTACTGTAGGGGGTACCCCTGTTAAGTGAAAGCTCGTTGTCTTGAACGATGGATGTATTTTATTTTTTTTAAATTGGCTTAAAGTTTTAAAGTGATGTGCTCAAAGTTTCTCTTTAAAAATAAATTGATGACAATCAATTGATTGTTAGGTGTTCTAGCCCGCCTTAGACATCCATACACTGGTGTTTCACAGCTTAAGCAGCCTCCACAGATTCCATTTGTTGGATTTTTGGGAAATTTAGCAATTAGATGTTCATGTTTTATTGAATTCTCTCTAAATTTTTAAATCGATACGAAATTGAACATGTGACGTGATCATGTCATCACAAAGGTAGTGATGTGTGCAGAAAATGTAACCTACGTGGTATTAAACTGAATATCTTCAGACATTGCATGGTGAATTCTCTCCCATCACGTGTTGTATAACATCGAGAATAACAGATTAAATATCCTCCTTTTTATTAGTGTCAGCAGAGCAGAACGGGTTAGAGCTGCATCATGGTGCTTGACTATTCTTAAACAAAAAAAAACAAATAAGATTGATGCGATTTAAAAGTGCATTTTGAAAGAAAATCTAGCCACACTGGTTTGTGGCGTTCAGAGTTGGAGCATCTCATCAGATGTTATTTCAATAACTACTCTTGTAAGTGAATTATTACGTGTTCATCAGTGATTCCACGCACCTATCTTCTCATCTCTGCTCGTCCTCATGCTGTTCTTTGAGACGCTCTCTAAATCTCTCCTTGCTAGGTTTAAATTGGGTCGCTGCGCCGGTAGGTAACATGCTCCCTCATCACTAACCTCTTGCTTGCGCTCCTAACCACCTCCGTGTCCCATAGCTTCTGTGTTTCTGTATGTTGAAGCGTCTTTGAGTTTGCGCTGAAGGCCTGTGTGTGTGGTGAAGCTTCTGAGTGGAACCGTTCGACTCGAGCTCTATCAGAAGCTACCGATCCCCTCTTGAGGTAAATGCGTTACCTCTATATAACATATACGTCACCCAGGGGTTTCTGTTAACGTTGAGGCTCAGAGTGGACGGAGCCTGTTATCAGAAACGCGTCCACAGAGGCGGGGCATGGCTGTAGCGCAGGCGTTTGATTGGCTGAAGGTAAAACTCTTAAATAAGCTTGATCATAATTCTCCTCACTACAGAATGTTCATGAATATAGAAGTTATCAATCTGAATCAACTAACCCGATGGAGCCAGAGGTGTAAAAATATTTTTTCAGCTCAAGTTGGTCAGATTTAACATGGGCGTGAACGAGAACCTTCTCCCTTTCTGGAGTCAGCCTTTAGAGGCCGGTCGAGGAACTGCAGTTCAGTCACTTCCTGTTCGAGAGGGAAAGCAGGAGGTTAAAAACTCTCCTCTCTGCCGTGGAAAGCGGTGTTGGGGAGAGTGGAGCAATAAATTGCAATACCTTTTTGTGTGTATATATAGATTTTAAATTGGAAGGAGATGTGCTTGCACCATCGATCAGTGAACACGCTGCATAACACTGAAGTATTGGTTGCAGTATCGACGGAACCTGATGCGGTCGAGTCTATGGAGCAGACTGTTGCATCACAGAATTTATGAATTATAAACTAGGTCTATTAAAGAAATACAAGTTTAAAAAAAACCTCACCTTTTAAAGGGCCCAATCTATCAATCCAAAATGTTTTTATATCGCAAATACTTTTATATAGTCTTCACGAATCTTGAAGAGCACAAATGTCGAAGTTCTGAACGTGTGAATGTCCCCCCCACTAACAATTTTTTTCACTCTCGTTTTTTGTTCTTTTTTATTTGCATTGCACATCTTGTCGATGAACATATTTAGCTTGCCAATATCTCGTAATAGTAACGAGAAAAAGGTTAGTCTGCTAATTAATGTGTTGTCGTAGACCGAAACACTGTTTAAAGCAGTCGTGTCATTTACACAGAAATTATAACATTTCTAGCACTAACGTGCCGGAAGAGAACCGTAGCAGAGCTGCATCGATAAACACCGAAAAGTAAGTCTTTTTGGCTCCAGAAGATAAATGTATTGCTGGGAAATTAGTGTATTTGCTGTGTGGAGCCCAGCAGGGGGCGTAGCGGAAGCGTGACAGTGGGGGAAAAGAGGGTACATGAGCTTCAGAGAGATCATTTAGAACTAATACTGCCTTCTGAAGATGATTAAGCTGCAGACCTTGTTCAATATTTTGTTAAAAGCAGAAGAAACTGACATTTATGAATCATTTAAAGACAACTAAAACATTTAATTGCCTTTAAATATTTGATAAATGTCAGTTTCGTCTGCTTTTAATACAAAGTGTAAAAGGTTGGTTCCTTTTCTGAAAACCCCACATCGCTCAGAGAGAGCGCCTTCAGGAGGAGGCATCGTTTTCTTTTCTGCTTTGTTTTAGAGCTGCAGCGTGTGGTCCGAGAGCGCTGGGCACTGAACTGCTGATGCTGGTTTAGGGGGATACCAGCATGTGCTCCTGGCTCTGAGACCCCCACTGCACCGTTCTCCATCCGAGCCTCTAGAGGCGCTTGTTCCGGTGCTGCAGTGACATGGTTGATCGTGAACGCGGTTTTGCTTTGTGTTCAACTCACTGTATTTATTTTTTGTGTTGCAGAAGGATGCCAACCCCCCAGAGGAGTGCAAGCAGCAGTGATCCCCCCCCCCACGTCCCTCCTCACCCACCGTAACTGCTTCAAACACCACACCGTTACTTACCGCCTTACCACGTTTTGTATCTCTTGGTAGAAATGATTGAGAAGGTTTGAGGTTTTTGTTATGCGGTGGAGGAGCGTCTCCTCTCTCTATCTCTTTTCCTCTCTCACTCTCCTCGGTTTTTTCTCTCCCCCCTCGCTCATTTTCTCTCCCCACCTCGCTCTCGCGCTCTCTCCTTCCCCCCTCGCTCTTTCTTTATAGTTAGCCGGGTTAGCATGACGCATGTTTCTCTGATAAACTGTCGTCAGGTTCTCGTCCTGTCTCTGTATCGCTCTCAGACAACAGCTGTGGAGGGCTGGCGCTACACTGCAGCGTGCCTGGTTCCACTCCAATAAAGCTGGAGGCATCCCGAGCTTGGTCTCAGTGCTTCCTGGAGTGAGGCTGGCTCTGAGGGTGTTCCACTTCCCCTCAGCTCTGAGGGTTAAGGGAGGTTTTGTGAATTTCGATGCTTTTTGTTAAATTTAAAGCGTCATGCTTGTAAAAGCTCCTCTGATTAATGAAGCATAATCTGCTTCAATGTTCTGAAAATGAGCTGCGCTCTGAATCTCTTCAGATATCCTGAAAACTAAATAAAATAGAATGAAGCGGATTTAGAAGGTTTGAAGATGGAATTTTAAGGAGTTTGTTATTGTGTTCTTTATTTGAAGGTGGAAGCAATATTTTTTTGTAATTAATTGGGAATTTTAAGTATCTAAAGGGGAAAAAAAGCTTCACATTTCCAAAAACAAACAAACAAATACTACCTCACCTGAGAAAAGGTAATGAATGTTTAAAAGCAAAACTCTCATCTTCCTAAAATGTATAATTTTCAATATTTCTTCAAAAATATACATAATTGTTGTTTTTCAAAACCTAGTGTTGTCCCTCAATCTTAAATAAAATAAAGTATAAAATCTTTTATTAGGTTTTATTGCTCAAAACAGATTTTTGGGGAATATTTATTGGGAGTGTGAGCATATGTTTCTCTAAAATTGTGAAACATGACATTTAATTTATTGAGATCCTTAAAATGTATGCTGGTGTTCTTTATTTCCTGTAAAAAGGCATTAGTCTTTAATTTGTAAGAAAAAAAACTAGTTTTCCCCTTGTGAAATTAAGAATCTTTTTGCAACCACACATTTAATGAATAAACAAGTAAATTCCCCAAACAACCTGACTGCTCAGATCTCCTAAAAGTAACACATCTTTTAAAACCCATAGTTATCCGGTTAAAATGATTAAAACTGATTATTATTATTATGTGGGGGTTTTTGTTGGAAATGTGACCATATATATCCGTAAAATCTCAAAAATAATACTTCCTCCTAGAATCAAGAAATTTTTATTTCCGTGTTTAAAAGCATCTTATTCTTTAAAAAAAACTGACAGAAGCAAACTTGTTTTGCTTTCATGAAAATTAAAACATTAATTGCAACTACACATTTTTATTTTATGATGGGTTTTTTTTTTCCCAAAACCGTCTGATCTCTTAAAAGTGCACGAACGCTGAGAAACGCCGAAACGGTTATGCATTCACATTCCTCAGTCACCGCTTCCTGCACATTCCTCCATCTCTCTCTCTAGCTCTCTGTTTCTCTCTCTCTGAGCACTTCGTATCGTTCCTCCTGCTTCAGAAGCATGCCTCTCATCTGCTTGCTCTCCCCTCATTGGATAATCAGGATTAAAAGCGAGTTCCTGATTGGTTGAAAACTGCTCCTGGAGTGATGTGGCAGTCCGTTCACTGTGAAGGGCTGCGTGTCTGCGCGAGGACCCCTCTCTCCCTCCTCTCGTTTTCTTTACATATCTGTCTCTCTCCCTCTACCCCTTTATCTCTCTCTCTCTCTCTCCCTTGCTCTCTCTCGTAGCGCAGCCCAGCAGGTCTGAAGCAATATTTCAAGAGAGCCCAGCTCATGCCGCCATGTGAGCTGTGGAGACAGCAGGGGGCGCTCTGTTCCCCGCAGCAGCTGTTGTTGAAGCGAAGCACCATGCTACAAATACTAATGTAGTCCGTTACTGTACGTGGATGTTTATTCATGAAATAAAGCAGTGAAATGTGCTCTACGTTCTCCGTCTGACTCTTTGAGGCGGTTTTATTTCGACATGATCGTTTTTATTCAACTCTCAAACTCTGTGAAGTTGATATTTCTTTTGTACCTCTCGTCTTGTCTCTCTAACCCTCTAAATTCAGGTTTTATCTGCTCAGAATAGTGTTTGTGGACTAGAATGCTGCAAAACAGAAGTGAAAACCCAAAGTGAAATCCTAAAACATAATCTATATTTCGGTTGAAATATGAAAAAAAAAAGCTTCCTTCGTTGAGTAACGAAATTTAAAAGTAAAAGCGACAGGTTCATCAGAATCTGAAAAGATAATTGGGAGCCCTAGTAGGGGTCTTTGAAAGGTTTGGGGCCTTCAGCCGGTCTTGACCCATAGCACCGCGCCGATCGATTTGTGCGTAAGATTAAGCTGATCAATAACTGGTTAGCTGGACGCAGTTTCATTAAATACTTATTTTGCTGCAGAGTGTGAGACATTCTGCAAACCAGAGATGAGCATCACATTCCTGTTTTTAAAAAGGATCGCTATAATGGTTTTTATTTTGGTTTCTAATTAAACATCTGTGGGGGATCTCAAAAAACACGCTGCTCTATGATTTCCAACATAAAAGCTTAAATGCGCAACATTTCAAGAGGAAAAAATAGATTTTAGGAGCGTGGCTTTTTCATCAGTAACAAATTATTTTTACAGCGTGCTCTGTTACAATTTCAAAGTGAAACTACATTTGCTACATTTTACAGTGAAAATGTCTTTTTTTGTGTGATCTATAAAAAAAAGCTTAAATTTTCAATCTGAAGAGTAAAATAGATTTTTGGAGTATTGTCTTTCATTGAAATTTCTAAATAAAAGCTTATAATTGCTGCATTTTAGCAATAAAATGATTGTTTGGAGCATGATCTTGGACGTCCAAAATAAAAGCTACATTGTAAGCAAGAAACTTAAATAATAAAAAAACTAAATATCTTTCAGGGATAGATGGGATGTTTGGGACCCCTAACATGTCATTTTAAGTTTATTTTGGGAAGGAAGATTATCATGTTTTGTTTAATTAAAAATGTTTGAAGGGGTCTCAATCCTTGCTTTATATTAATGTGAATTTTATAGCGTAGTTTGTTGATATACGTAAAAATTTTAAATAAAAGCTTACATTTGCCACATTTTAAGCGTAAAAAAATGATGTCTGGAGTGAGATCTCATGATGTACTTGAAACTTCAAAGTGAAAGCCACATTTTAAGCTCACAACTTTTCAAAATATTAATTTACACAAGGGAACCCCTCTTACGGGGCCCCTAAAATTGACACGATTAAATATTTGCAGTTTCTCTCAAAAAAAAAAAAAGATTAGAATTACGTTCTGTTTCTTTTGGAAAGGAAGGATATAACGCTGTTGTTTTTATTTATTAAAAATCTGTTGACAAGATCTCAAAGCTCTGCTGCTCTCTGGAGCGAGCGAGCGCGCGCGGCTGGCTGCTGATGTCGCGCGTGCGTTAGTGGGCGGTCACGCGGAGAAAAAGCGCCTCGCGCGCGCTCCGGCAGCAGTCTCTCTCCAGCGCGGGCCCCTGCAGCATCTCCCTCTGCAGCAGCTGCTGGAGCCATGCCGGAGAGCGCGCGCGTGCTGAAGGAGGGCGCGCTGGAGAAGCGTAGCGACGGGCTGCTGCAGCTCTGGAAGAAGAAGCGCGTCGTGCTCACCGAGGACGCGCTCGTGCTGCACGCACAAGCGGAGCCGCAGCGGCGCAAGGAGCTGCCCTTCGCTGCCATGAAGACCGTGGACTGCGTGGAGCGCAAGGGCAAGTTCGTGTACTTCACCGTGGTGATGAGCGAGGGCCGCGAGATCGACTTCCGCTGCGCGCAGGACGCAGGCTGGAACGCGGAGATCACGCTGCAGATGGTGCGCTACAAGAACCGGCAGGCGATCCTCGCCGTCAAGTCCAGCCGTCAGAAGACGCAGCAGCTGCTCGTGCACGTCTCTGCGCAGAAAGCGGCTCGCGGCGCGCAGTAGGACGCGATGGCAGCTCTCCGGACGCGATGGAGCGTGCTCCTGGAGCTCCGCTCCCTCTGAGACGCACGGGAGCTCCGCAGATGTAAACTCGTAAAGCATGAAACGCGATCAGAACCTCGCTCGAGACGCGCGTCAACGCGATGGGTGACCCAGAACTCGATGGATCACTCCTAGCAGCGCTGGAGGCACGTGGATCACGCTCCAGATGGTCGAGCCGCGCGTTAAAGGGACAGTCTGCCTCAGATACCCACAAACACCAGCGTCTTTGTGTCCGGGGAGCGCAGAAGAGGCGTCACCCCAAGCGTTCAGAGGAGAAGAAAACATCTGTATTCTGTTTCTGATGTACGCTGTCTCTTTGAACGCGCGATGCACGAGGACCGTTACGTGCGTCGAAGCTCCTAGAGGTCCTGCGTAAGCTCCAGGGACCAGTGCGAGGCCCCTGAGGAGGAGAAAACATCCTAAATATTGATTTGGTGGCCCTGGAGGGGTGTACTGTCCCTTTATTCGTGCTCCGGGTACGCGCGGGGCACCGGAGTGCATCGCCGATCGATTCCCGTCACACACCGGGAGGAAAAGCCGGGAGCGCATGCGCAAAACTGGTATTGATTTTGGAGGCGTCAGGGATCTAAATTTTTATTTATTGAGTGGTTTTTGTGTCTTAAAGTGAGCGCCACTGCAGTCACGTGATGCTTCCTGTCTCTTAAATCATCTTTGCTGTGATTTTAAGTGTCTTCGGTTCCGTTCCAGATGTTCTCATCACGATTGTATTTATATTTGTGTTCTTTTTTATGGTTTGAGAGAAGCTTTGAGCTATTTCAGAAGTCTGAAATGAACCCCTTACGTTAAATAAACGTCTTTTATATTGGGATGCTGAATTATTGTGTAGAGGAGCTTTCCAGAACTCTCCTGGTTCCTCTGGTTTATGGTGAGCTGGAGGCAGCCGTGCTCAGGTGTCAGGGAGATGAAGAGTTTGGAGCTGAAGCTAAAAGTGACGCGGTGTCGGACGCTCCTCCCAGTGGTGGTGGTGGTGGGGGGGGGGGTGAAACTGGAGATGGGTGACCTTTACAAGATAATTTCTTCACTCTGGAGGCGTCGTGTCCAGTAATGCTGTTTCCTCGAGATGGGATCAGCGTTCTGGAGCTTGAGGGACCCTTCGAGAGGGGACCACCTTTCCTTTGAATAAAGCATTTTGTTCAAATTGATATTTTTTTAATCGTAAAACGCTGCGAATGTAAGCTTTTATTTAGAAATTTCAAGCATATCACCGGATCACGCTCCAGAAATCAGAGTTTTTATTCTTTAAATGTAGCAAATTTAATTTAGACATCGGGTACATCAACAGACCACGCTCCAAAGAGCATAAATAATGTACTTAATTAACTCTTGTCAATTCTGCTCTTCGAAATCTGAATCTCGAGTTGTGTTAAAGGGCACCTGCTATGCAAAAAGCAACCTTTAGAAGGTGTTTAGAAGTCAACATGCGCTCGAACAGTGTTAGAGTGCTTTATGTTTCTAAATAATTTTTCTACATTTAAAAACAGAATAGCGCCGAAAACTCTGAGTCTGAGAAAATCACATCACAAAGCGACTGCTATAATAAAAATATTAGAAAATGTCTCATTCCTGAGCTCACCCACACTTTAAAAAAGAATTCCGTCCAAAATAATTGCGCTGACATGTTCCTCTGGGTTCGATCCGTTTTCAGAATAAATGAACATTTTCTGGCAAATATCTGTAATGTCTTTCTTCAAACACCAAATACTGAGCTTGTTGAAGTTAGAGAACAGAGAACTGCTGAGTGTGCTCCGATAATGATTGATTACTGCACTGTGGTATTTGCTGACTAGCTCCGCGTTAGTTCAGAGATCTCCTCGGTGGCTTCGTCATCACGGAATGCTCTTCTGCGCGGTGCAGTATTTATTTATTTCTGTGCTTTATAGACTCAACAACATAAATATTTATTACATTATTATTTATTTATTATTATAAATAAAGAAAAAGTCAATCATGTAAAACATTTTTTTAACTAACATGAAAATAGACTTAAACTATAATATAATTTGCTTCAAAGTTGCAGTGATACGAAATTAAAAGGGAAATATTGTATCGGTGTATATCTAAATTAATTATACGAAGTTTAAGGGCTGTAATGCTGAGCATGTCTTCTAATCTTTTTTTGTTCTGGGTTAACGTAAAAGGAATATTTTTGCCATTAAATCTTTCTAGAACCAACATTCGAACCATAACATTTTTATAAAATCAACGTTTGAAGCATAAAATCTTAATAAAACCAAAATTTGAAATATAAAATATTCCTACAATCAACATTTTAATTCATAACATCTTCTCAAAAACAACATTTGAACCATAAAATCTTCACTAAACCAACATTTGAACTATTAATAAAAAAGGAATTATTTCCCAAACGTTTACTACTTCTAAAAAATTACTTCAAAGAGAGAAATGTCAACGTTATGTTCTAATATCTTGATAACATAAACCTCCAACTCCCTCCAAAAAATCTTGTATAAAGCAACAAAAAAAGGTAAAATAATTTTTTATTTTGCTGACAACACAACTAGTTAAAACTTTTAATTAGAAATTTTCTAAAGCATTTTTAACTGGATAAATTAGCCGCTGTGATGTCACTCGTAGGTTCTTCAGAGAGCTTGAGAAGATCACGTTAGGTGGGTTCTGACATGTGGATGGCTGCCGAAGAGAAAATGGATTCCGAGTTGTAATTTTGGCTCCTCTCCTCCAGAATAGAGGCTCTTTCTCTTTCTTTGTTTCCCAGCATGCACCTGTCCCTCACGCAGCTGCTGGAGAAGAGAGGTGCAAGGCTCTTCTGCTCAGACTTCTGACGATGTTCCTCGCTCTCTGAGTTGGCTTTCTCTTTACAAACTCCCCTTCATTAAAGGAGAAACGGCCTTCAAAAATACATTTCCATGGTAAAAGATCTGCAGAAGATTGAGATGGAATTAATGACTCAGGAGACAGCGATACAGAACACAGAGGCTATTTATTAATTAAAACATATATAAGATATCATACCTCAGAGCTATTTAGGCGCTAGTCATAGTGCGCTCGCGGGCGTGTGCTCGAATGGAGCAGGAAGTAGGACAGAGAAAGACCCCGCATATTAAAGGCTCTTAGTGAGCTGGACCTGCTATCACTTCCTGTCCAACTCTCTTCTTGCTTTATCACTCACTCACACACATAATCGTCTTTAAACATACGATAGACACTAACATCTCTGTTACTGAAATTAAGTGTAATGATTCAATTTTTTCCCATTACATTGCCCCCCTTTTTGTCGCAAGGCAACTAGTTTAAAAAAAATGAATAATTAAGTAATCACCTTTAAGAGATAAACCTATTTCAATTTAAACATTTCTATCTGTCAAAGAAAGAGAACTAAGCCATGTACATTAATTCAATAGAAGCTTCCTAATAATTTCTTTATTAATTACCTAACATCATGTCTTTCCATCTTTAAAGAAAACACACATCAATAAGACAACTAGTAATTAGCTAATATACATTCTTAAATAACAACGATAACTAAAAATGCCTGAATCTGTTAAATTAACAAATGTTCTTGTGGTTATGAGATTAGATTTTTAAAAGTAAAAATGCTGATTTTAAGTTATAGAAAAAAACTGTAAAGTCTTGGTAAGTTCGTAAATGGATAGTTTACAGGATTTTTTTTCTCTCCAAAAATGCTTTGGTCAATTCACGATGCTTTTAAAACCTTATTTTTAAATAGTTGAATTGCTTGATATTTATCTGCTCTTCAGTTTTTTTCACATGTTCAGCACTTACAAAGAATAAAAAAAGTGTAGTTTTGTCATATTAATACACAACATTTTAGCCTGAAATATCATTAAAAAAAATTTTTACCCTTTAAATGTGTTTATTTTGAAATTTTGACTCTGAAATTTTGATGTGACCACACAATTTGAATTTGTAAATTTAATAAATTTAAAATTTTAGCCTTAAGAAACAACCCAACAATGTAACCGAAAGCTCCAAGACCGAATTTAAAGTGTAAACAATGCAGGAAGTTAACTTGAAAATGTATACATTTTCTCTGTGCATTTGTGACAAAAATATATATTTATCAAATCTTTTAATTATAGAAAAAAGGGATGCTTTTGTTTGACAAAATCAGAGCACTATTCAGAACCGCTATTATTCATCAGGTGGAAAATATGTAATGTTCCCCTTTTATATTGTAGCGCCTGATTTTTGTGAACCTAAAAAAGTTGATTTTTGTCATTTTGAGTTGTATTATTGAGGGAAAACCTAGTTTCACCACAATGTTATAATTTAGTATTGTTTTATAAACAACAAAGATAAGCTATACTATACGTTTAAAGAGTTTATTGCTTCATAAAGAGACATTTTTCAGATATAAAAGGAAGCTTGATCTGTCATTCGTTGAATGCTATCCAAACAACTCTCAAACAGTGTTAAAAGATCATCTAAGCAGCCAATTGTTTACAGAGACCTCAAGTTGCAGTAGTTGTTTATTTCCATCATAATTTGAGAAAAGTAGTTGAATTGGTTCATCTGTAAGGCATGAGTTGAGAGGCACTGTGTTAATTTAACTCTGTGGAGCCGTGGAGCCTCTGAACTGAGTCACTTTATCTCTAGATGTTGCTGTGTCGCTCTAAAAGTGTGTCTCAGGTCCTGAAGTGTGCCGAAGCAGAATAATCTACGCTAGTTTATTGGTGCTCTGGAGCAGCAGGTTTAGTCAGTTAATGATCACGATCTGGAGTCAGTTAATGATCAGATAAATCGCTGAACCCTCAGCATGCTTTCGCTCTGTTATCTTTCATCGCTTTATCCGCCATCGTTTGCTCGTTGTCCCTCCAGCGGCTGCCCCTCCTTTCCTCATGATGCGGTTTCTATGGGAACAGCACAAGAGGATGGACCGCTGTCAGAGAACGAGCAAGTACATGGTACAACAATTTCGTGAGGAGGAGGGAGGGGAGAGAGGGGGAAGATAAACTTAATTTGTGTAACTTATCTGCAAAAAACCTGGGTTTTACTCGCTTTTATTAGCTCATATATACAAAGCTAAACGTTCCTAAAACCAAAATTTGAACCATAAAATCTTCCTAAAACCAACATTTGATCCATAAACTCTTCCTAAAACCAACATTTGAAGTAAAAAAAATGCTAAAAACTAGTATTTGAAGGATAAAAAGCAAGGTTTTTCTCTATCTCGTGAAGCCTGGTGTTGCAGCACTTCATGGACATGAAGAGATGTAGACAACATCTAAAAGGTAGACATTAAATGGAACGATCGTTACTCCGCTAACAAAAACACAGTTATATTCTGCGTCAGTAGAAACTCGAAGCAGACGAATGAAAGGCTCATTGTGCCTCCGGAGCTATAAAAAGCGACGCAGATCATTAAAGTGATGTTTTGTGATGCTGAAGGAGATGCCCGGAGCTGCAGAGCATGAGCAGATTGAGTTAAAGCACAATAATTGTGTTTGAGAGCTCGTTTATCATCCACTTCCTGTGAGCTGGTAACAGAGAGGCGTGTGTTAGGGCCCGGGCCACGTGCCATGTGTGTGCCCTGTTTGAATGACAGTGGACCACAGCTGCGCCTGCACAGATCAGCTTCCCCACGCTCATGTCACACGTCTTCCAGAGGATCGCTCTTAACAATCGTGCTCCTGGGGAGCAGGAACCTTGACTCAGTCTCAAACAGGAGAATTTTATTGAGCTCAGATGATGTATAGCTCTTCTCTGTGGACAGGAACTACTTGAGTGGTTTCATCTCATCTTTATCCTCTGCTGTGAGTTCATCTCATGTCTGAAGTCCTTTGGTGTCTCTGAAGCGTGAGGAGCAGTTTTCTCTGCTCATTAAACCTCTCAGAAGCCTCAGCTCTGGCTTCGGTGGATAAACCGGTTAAATAGTTTCAATAAAAGTGTCACATAAACTCAATATTCATATCCTGAAGGAATCACAAACAGGTCCCTCAAACTCAGGTTCAGGCGGGTCCGGGCCTGCTCCTCTTCGTGAGCTGATCCGGAGTTAGTCGCAGACGTTATCTGCTTCGATATTGAGTACTCTTTTGTTTTACTTTTTTTGTCCTCAGACAGCGCGAGGAAAGCTTTCCGTTGCTGTGTCTGGGAGAACTCGAGTGGTGAGCTGTGGTTGTGAGGGTTTCACTGTTGCTATGGTGACAGTAACCATGGATGGATGCTCTTCTGGGAGTTTGTTCTCGTGGAGCGTGGCACTATGGTTTATCTGATTCACTAAACCCTGCAGCACCGCAAACACCAGAGCTGTCCTGTCGACCCTACCTTTCTTCTCCCTCTCTCTTTCTCTCTCTCTCTCTAGTTTCCTGTCCTCTTTCTTTTCTCTCTCTCTCGTCCTTCCTCTCTCCTTCTCGTCTCGCTCTCTCAGCTCTCCTTTCTCTCTCTCTCTCTCTCTCTCTCTCTCTCTCTCCCTCTCTTTCTCTCTCACTCTCTACCTTCCTCTCTATGTTATCTTAATATTAAAATCTCTTTCTATTTCTCTCTCTCTCTAGTTTCTCGTCCCTCTCTCTCTTTCTTTTTCTCACTCTCTTCTCTATCTCCCTTTTTGATCTTTCTCTTTCTCTCTATTTCTTTCTCTGTCTACTCTCTCATTTCTCTTCCCTCTCTCTTTCACTGTTTTTCCTTCTCTTCTCTCCCCTCTATTTCCTCTCTCTGTCACTCTATCCCTCTCTCCTCTCAATTGTCCTCTCTCTTTCTCTCCTTTCACCTCCCCCTGTCTCTCTTTTTTCTTTCTTCCTCTCTGTTTCTCTCTTCTTCCTTTCTACTCTCTCTTATACCTCTCTCTCTGTCTACTGTCTTCTTTTTTATCCCTCTTACTTTCTCTCTTTTCTTTCTGTCTCTCTCTTTCTCCCTTTATCTTGCTTTTCCTCACTTAACAAATTTGAACACTCCTCAAACATCAAGCCTGAAAGCACACACAGGCGAATAAACAGCCTTTGATTAATGAACAAAATGGAGGACAGCAGCTATTAATAATCCAAAACGGAGAGCAGGATATGTGTCTTAGGGTCCCTGTGGAGGCTGATAGTTGGAGTTATCCTCAATTAAAGGACTTGTTTGGTCGATAATGAGCTTGTTCCTGTTTAAGCTCTTCTCAGAGATGCCCTCCTGCAGGCAAAGGAAGATAAGAGCTAGAGTTTTTCATTCAGAGCAAGCATGTGATCTTTTATCCGGTCGTTCGGAGGATACGAGTGCTTTCTGGAGCGCCTCAAAGCATCAATAATGCACTCGGTGAGGGACACTGCATCTCTCCATGGCTCTCTGCTCCTCTCCTCTCTCTGCTGTATCTCTCCAGAACTCTCTACTGCATGTCTCCAGGACTCTCTGCTCCTCTCCTCTCTGCTGCATCTCTCCAGGACTCTCTGCTCCTCTCCTCTCTGCTGCATCTCTCCAGGACTCTCTGCTCCTCTCCTCTCTGCTGCATCTCTCCAGGACTCTCTGCTCCTCTCCTCTCTGCTGCATCTCTCCAGGACTCTCTGCTCCTCTCCTCTCTGCTGCATCTCTCCAGGACTCTCTGCTCCTCTCATCTCTCCGCTTATTTTTTATATATATTTATTTATTTGTTTATTTTTTCCACACAATGTTTCAATTGTTTCATTTTGTAATATTAATTTATTTGATAATTTATTCATACATGTTTCTTTTTATTCATATATCCAGCTAGTTACCAATAGTAAACTATGTATTATCTTATTATTGATTCAACGCAATCAGATTTTGAACTGGCCAAACTTTTATTTTGTAGATGGTGTGAACGTTAGAACAGGTTTTAATTTTAACATTGCTGAAGGATTGGACGCAGCTGTCTCAGGAGGCAGAGAAGCTTCCTGTTAGACTCTTCGTTAGCATTCCGAGGGCCGCTCTTCTCCTCACATCTGTCTGGCTTTGAGCGAAAGGTTAAAAAAATCAGTGTTTCCAAAAAATGCTCATCTCACAGCTCTTCAGAGACAGATTCCTCTCTTTATAAACACATTTTTAGCAACAATCAGAAGTGATGAGTTGTCAAAGTCTTTTAAAAGAAATTAATTTTGCATTCAATAAAACAATTTAAGTACAAATGTCACCACGAAACAGCAGCAATCAGTCCAATTGGTGCCGCAGTGTTTATGTGCAGCTTCAAGCATCCATACATTCCTCATCATTAGCATGAGATGGGCGTCGAATTCTGCCTGCTATGCAACAGACTCATTTGAAATTCACAGTCGGTTTACAGAGATGAGCAGAGAGACTGAGTAAACACGTCCTACCCAGCACTGCGCTTAAAGTCCCATGAATTAAACATTCAGAGCATTCTGGGAGATTGAAGGCATGTGGGTTTGGTCTCTCTTCACTGACATAGATTTCACTTTTAGCAATCTCACATTAACCAACTCAATTATGGACCACACAGACCTTATGTAGTGACTACCTTTAACACTTTAGCAACCTCAGAGCAAGCAAACTGAATAAATTAAGGCCATTAGGGACTACTTGGACACTGAATGCCCTCTAGCAACCTCACCAATAGCTGTGTTTCATGATGGTTGAACCAAAAGTGTGCAGGGCTCCGGACCTCCAGGAACGGGTTGGTGTTAGGCAATCACATAGACACTTATCTGACCCTAGCAACCACATAGATACTTATCTGACCCTATCAACCACACAAATATGTTTCCCACCCTAGCAACTACCAAAGCAGTCTAACAGCCATACCAACCACCAAAATGACACTTTAGTAGTCACATAAACAGTTTAACCCACCCTAGAAACCACACAGAGGCTCAATGCTCCCTGCCAACTACTTAAACACTTATTAAACACGTGGACGCTTAAGCACCTCCTGGCAATCACTTGGAGGCTTAACCTAAAATCCAGATAGACAATACGGCATACACATCAACCATAAAAAATTACACTTTAGCCTATCAAACACATGAACACTTTAACAACCCTAGCAACCAAACGGCATCTCAACACACCCTAGTAACCACATAGACATTTAGCCAAACCTAGCAACCACATAGACACTTCTTTGACCTTAGCAACAACATAAACATTTAATCGACCATAGCAGCCACTTAGACACTTAGCTGACCTTAACAACCACATAGACACTTATCTGACCCTAGCAACCATAAAGACACTTATCCTCTCTAGCAACCACATAGACACTTAATCAACCATAGCTACGACATAGACACTTGTCTGACTCTAGCAACCACATAGATACTTTGCTGACCCTAGCAACCACATAGACCCTTTAGCAACCAAATACATCACATAAGTCCTTTGAAATCCAACCCTAACCACGTGACCCACCCTAACAACACCACAGAATACCTAAACACCTCTAGTTAAGGGAGAAAACTCCTCTGGACACTCCAGCATCATGGAGAAGATGGTTCCCACCCTTCTCATGTCTCCATGTGTAACATAAACCAGTGAAGTCAGGACTCCACCGATGCATTGTGCTCCATATAGAGAACACACACTCAGAATCCCCTGAGATCTGGAGAGAGCTGGTCTTTGTCTTGAAAATAGACAGAGTTGAGATCAGGTGAGTCTGACCCAGACAAACCTGGAAAGAGGATCTTTTAGTGGTGCAAACACAGGCTTCGGTTGCTGTTTTTGACTCTTAAGGAGCAACAAAGAAGTTTGTATACAACCCTGGACTTGAGGTCTATTCTACTGTAAGGATGAGATGGATTTACACCTTCACATGCTAATCACACACTGTCCATTCTGAGCGATTGGAAGCTGGACAAAATCTTGTTTTCTGTGACAGAGAAGCTGGAGCGCAGATGTTGTTGATCTGATCTGAAGGTTGTGAGGAAGGACGAGGGTTTGTGTGGGGGCTCTTAAAGTGACGGCTCCTCCAGTGGGTTTACAGCATGAACGTATGCAGTGTGACAGAGAGAGAGAGAGAGAGAGAGAGAGAGAGAGAGAGAGAGAGAGAGCTGCAGGGAGTGGTAGAGTACAGAGAGCGAGAGACAGAGGAGAGAGAGAAGAGAAAGGGTGGAGAGTGATAGAGAGAGAGAGAGTGAGAAATAGAAGAGAGGGGAGAAGGGAGAGAGATAGATAGATAGAGAGAGAGATGGAGAGAAGAGAATAGAGACAGGCCGAGAGAGAGAGAAAGAAAGAAACAAAGAAAGAAAGAAGAGTGATGTGAGAGAGAGAGAGAAGAGGGAAGGAGTGGAGAGTGAGAGAGAGACAGAAATAGAGAGAGGGGAGAAGGAGAGGAGAGAGAGAGAGAGAGAGAGAGAGAAAAGAGAGATGTGGGAGAGAAGGGAAAGAGAGATAGAGATGAGAGAGATGAGAGATGAGAGAAGGGATAGAGAGATAGAGAAGATAGACAGAGATGAGAGAAAAGGGAAGGGGTGGAGAACGAGAGAGAGCTAGAAGGAGAGGGGAGAAGGGAGCGAGAGAGATGGAGAGTGAGAAGAGTGAGAGATAGATGGAGTGGAGAGAACGGAAAGTAAAGAAATAGAGAAAGAAGAGAGAGAAGAGAATGGGGGAGAGAGAAGGGAGAGAGAAAGAAGAGATAGATAAGAGAGATCAAGAAGAGGAAAGAATATACACACACACACATATATAAATATATATATACATATATAAAGATAGAGAGAGAGAGAAAGAGATGCCACATACTGGAGAGAGAGTGAAAGACAGAGAGAGAGAGAGAGAGAGAGAGAGAGAGAGAGAGAGAGCAGAGAGAGAGAGAGAGAGAGAGAGAGAGAGAGAGAGAGAGAGAGATGCCACATACTGGAGAGAGAGTGAAAGACAGAGAGAGAGAGAGAGAGCGAAAGAGAAAGAGAGAGATGCCGCATATTGAAGAGCAATGCATCATATTGTGCATGATGCCTTCTTGATATTCTTTGGTTCGAACCTCTACTACCGGACTCTTTTTGTGTCAATGCTTCACATTCATCTTCCAGCAGATGTGGGATCGTAGTGAGGGATAAGAGCACTGATGCTCTATGAAGGATGCATCCTTGTTAGTAATCATGCTGCTCTCTTGTGGCAGCACAGTGCCGATGTGACTCACTTAGTCTGTGTTAGTGAGGCTGTGAATGGCTCAGTGGAGCTCACAGTCATTAAGGGCCCTCATGACAGCGGTTCGAAGCCTAATGACTTAATTAGTCTGAACTGCTGGTTAAGAGCTGGTTTAATTGCAGACTGGAGATTGTGTCTTCTGCTGTGCCTTGCTTAATTCACTACGGTCGAAATTGGGGTCTAAGGAGCTCATCATATTGAGTGCTTCTGTGTGCGCTGTATCCTTTCTGTTGGAGATATGAGACTTCGTTTAACAAGAATGTTGAAAACGCAAACCAATGCTAGCATTCTTGTATTGGCTTCTTTTAAATATTTGAAAATGATTGTACAATGCGCTAATTCAAGTATACATATCAGTATTTTCTGACGTCAAATGATGACCAACATTATAAGTAGGGCTTTCTCTGTGGTTGAACGTTCAGTTCCCTGTCATTAAGCCATTGTAAGATTTTTTTTATGTATTCATTACTTTGTTCAATAGTTTTTTTCTATGGCTCTCACTTAGGCCCAGGGTGATTCCTTCCACATAGCTAAACCATTTAAATCTCATCTGAATAAATACATACCAAGAAAATCACTGAATTTGCTTTGATCAACACGTAGAGGGGATGAAAGAGGGTGATGGAATAAAGGCTGGCTGTGATGAGGGAGATGAGGGGTGTTAGCGATGATAAGAGAGGAGAAGTGGAGAACAAGAATGTTAATTCTTAAATAATAATAATGATTTTTTCTCACCATAGCAACCACATAGGGTCATAACCCGCCCTAGCAACTACATGAACTCTACTCGTCACCTATCAACCACGTTAAAACATAACCCACTCTAGCAAACACATGGGCACCTAACCCACCCTAGCAACCACATGGGTACTTAACCCACCCTAGCTATATACACTGTGTGCAGAGTTATTAGGCAAGTTCTATTTTTGAGGATTTATTTTATCATTGAGCAACTACTATATTCTCAATCAACCTAAAAGACACATAAATATCAAAGCTGAATATTATTGGAAGTTGGAGTGGGGCTTTTTTAGTTTTGGTTATCTTAGGAGGATATTTTTGTGTGCAGGTAACTATTGCTGTGCAGAATTTTTAGGCAAATTAATAAAAACCAAATATATATCCATCTCACTTATTTATTTTTGCCAGGCAAACCAATATATTATCTCAAACTTTACAAATACTTATTTCTGACATTCAAAAACAAAACCAACAAAACAGTGACCAATATAGCCACTTCTCTTTAAAAGGAGACTCAAAAGCCTTCTATCCATGTATTCTGTCAGCTTCTTTATCTGTTCACTATCAACATTGCGTGCAGCAGCAACCACAGCCTCCCAAACACTGTTCAGAGAGGTGTACTCTTTTCCCTCCTTGTAAATCTCACATTTGATGATGGATCACAGGTTCTCTATGGGGTTCAGATCAGGTGAACAAGGAGGCCATGTCATTAGTTTTTCATCTTTTAGACCTTTACTGGCTAGCCATGCTGTGGAGTATTTGGAGGCATGTGATGGAGCATTGTCCTGCATGAAAATCATGTTTTTCTTGAAGATGCAGAGTTCTTCTTCTACCACTGCTTGAAGAAGGTGTCTTCCAGGAACTGGCAGTAGGACTAGGAGTTGAGTTTGACTCCATCCTCAATCTGAAAAGGTCCCACAAGCTCATCTTTGATGATACTAGCCCATACCAGTGCCCCACCTCCACCTTGCTGGCGCCAAAGAGCTTTCTGCCCTTTATTGGTCCAGCCACTAGCTCATCCATCTGGCCCATCAAGACTCACTCTCATTTCATCAGTCCATAAAACCTTAAAAAAATCTCTTGAGAAAGTCTTTAGATATATTTCAGTCTTAATGTTTTATCTTGTGCCTCTTGTTCAGTGGTGGTTGTTTTTTAGTTGTCCTTACCTTGGCCAAGTCTCTGAGTATTGCACACTTTGTGCTTTTTACACTCCAGTGATGTTGCAGCTCTGAAATATGGCTGAGCTGGTGGCAAATGGCATCTTGGCAGCTTTACGCTTGATTTTCCTCAGTTTTTGGGAAGTTGCTTTGCACCGTCTTTTTTCAATGCGCTTGTTGCCCCTGTTGGCTATTTGTCATGAAATGCTGATTGTTCTGTGATCCCGCTTCAGAAGCTTGGCAATTTCAAGGCAGCTGCATCACTCTGCAAGACATCTCACAATTTTAGACTTTTCAGAGTCCGTCAAGTCTCTCTTCTGACCCATTTTGCCAAAGGAAACGAAGATGCCTAATAATTATGCACACCTGATATAGGGTGTTGATGTCATTAGATCACACCCCTTCACATTACACAGATGCACATAAGCTGATATACTTAATTGGTAGCAGGTTTTCAAGCCTATACAGCTTGGAATAGGACAACATGCCTAAAAAGGATTATGTGGTCAAAAAACTTATTTGCCTAATAACTCTGCACACGGTGTATAGCTAAGGCTGATGTGTGCTACATCCCAAACAATAGCAGTACCTCCACGACAATCTTACTTCCAAAGAGGAGTCAAAACTTAAAATCAGCCCAAAGAAGGTGATAGAGAGGAGCTGTTCATAGATCTGGCTGTGATGAAGTGAGAGTGATAGTAAGAGGGGGAGAAGGAACAAGAATAATCTTTAAGAAGCATCTTGTAGATACCAAAACATTGACATGTTTGCTACAGTTAATGCTCCATCACCACAATAGAGTCTTGTGTGACATGTATATATTTAATTCCTCAAACAATTACCTGGAGATTATTTGGTTTATAATAGCAATAGGTCATTTACTAGAAGCAATTCTCGCTCCGTTTATTGGCCGGTGCGTGCCGTACTTAAGCCAAACAATTTTGTGTCAAGATTTTGAACCGAATGTTCACGGGTAAATGCCCAGTTTGTCCCAAAAGTCACAAATCTCGTTCCGTGGCCCAGTTTGCACATGCGGAGTCAGCGTGAAGTTCATCACCATCCAGTTGGTGTCCATCGCATACCACGGCCACACCGGCGGCCGCTGCTGTCTGCAAAACCTGCTCATGTTCTTGTGAGATCCGGGGTCTCCGTTGTGGGCGAATGCTCCCCAGTGACACAGCATCCGATTGGACAGAAGTCGCTCCGGGCGGGTTAGGGTGAAATTGGATATTTCTGCAGAGTCGAAGACGAATGGGAGTTCAGCGCCGTGGCACACATGACGGAAGCAGAAGGACAGCCCGGACCAAACACGGGGATCACTGGTCACATGATCGAATATGTACATCCAGACCAAACTTCCTATCGAAACGCCAGCTCGCGCTGCTCGACGCGATGGGCACAGGAAGACGTAGTCAGTGACAATCTGAGGGATAGAGAGAAGAGAGAGAGAAGAGAGAGAGAAGAGAGAGAGAAGAGAGAGAGAAGAGAGAGAGAGAGAGAGAGAGAGAGAGAGAGCAGAGACTTTCTGAGATGATGATAAGAAGATTTATGGCTTTTTTCCATTGTACAGAACAGTTGAGTTCAGGACACTACAGTACAGTTTATCTGGTGTTGGTTTTCCACGATAGCATGGAGCCTGTTCCAATGTGGGTGTGTTTAAGGACATGTGCTGAAGATGCACCCGCCACTGCTCCATGATGCCTTCAGGAACGAGGCACAAACAAGGACTAAGTAAAGAGGCACTCTCATCTGACCGTAAATAATTTTAAAAGTTAATATCTGATTTTATTTTAAAAGAAGTTGATTACTGCAAAATAAAGTACAGCTGAAATCAAGGTTAAGGGGTGGACTGATGAAGCTATTAGCTGGGCTCACTTCAGAAGGTGGTGAGTGTCTTTTAAAAATTAACTGTTCTTATTTCACAGTAAATGCTGTGATACATGTGTTACAGGCCATTTCTGGATTTTAAAGCTCTTGAAGGGGGCGTGCAGCTGCAGATCACCTGCAAAAATCAGATGTGATGTACCATACTGGACATCAAATGTCCAGTTAACAATGGGCAACATATATAAAAGGTAATTATAATGGGACAGGCAATGAAACTGAGTGCAATTACTTGTTCATGTCGTTGTTGACGTGTTATGAAAATATTTTTTTGTTAGCAGCACTTAATTCAGCATTGCAAGCTTGAAGATTCTCTGTGGTAGAAAACAAGTTTAGTTTTCTCCATTTTCTCTCAGCTTTTCTGCACATTCTTTTCATGTTGTTGAGTTTCTGGTTGAGGCTGTGCATGAGTCATCAGCCAATCACTGGCGCTTTAGATTGCTTGCCTTACCTACCTGATCTGAAAACTCAGAGACATAAAGTCCAGGTAGAGAGCATTCCTTATCAGAGGATAGATACAGAAGGCTCTGCCCCTCTTAGGATTGAGTACAAGATCTAGTAAATCTTTGAAGGCAGATCACCTGACTATCAAGCTTTTTGCAGCAAACTCATTGTATTTGTCCACAGAAAGGAGTTCACTGTGGGTCTGGTCTGAGGCATTAGTTAATCTCTCTAACATTACAAATAGGGTTTGAGCATTGTTTGAGTTGTTGCTGACGTGGTATGAAAATAATTTCTGCCTAGCAGCACTTAATTCAGCATTACAAGAATGACGATTCTCTGTAGCAGACAGCAAGTTTAGTTTTTCTCTACTTTCGCTCAGCTTTTCTGCACATTCTTTTCATGTTGATGATTTAAAAATTCCTTGAAAGTACCTGCGCCAGCATGTCCCGGTGGTCGCTCTGGCTGTAGAGTGGCAGGTATCGGCGCAGGACTTTAATGGCGTGCTGCTTAAAGATAGCCGTGGTGTAAACCGTGCTCTCCACTGCTGATACGGGTTTAGAGAAGACTCCGTACACAAAGAGCACGCCTTCTTCTGAGGTCGTGCCTGAAAATACATGCAAACACCAAGTTTTTCATTCAGATTTAAATGTTGAGAGAGATTCTTGAGAATGCTTAAGAGAGCTATATGAGTTAGCATGTACCGAGCAGTAGGGGCTTGTCCTTCTGCCAGTGTCCTCTCTGGAACGCACTGAGCACCTGCTCCTTCAGCAGCTCCCCATCGATGACCGGCCCCCAGCTCTCAAACTGCTCCAGGAAGCGGAACGGGTTCACCAGCTTTGAGCCTGACGTGACACCAAGGATTAAATTGTGATTTAAATTAAGGAGAGATGTGGACAAGAAGCGTGTTCTTACTGGACTGAATCTGCGCATTGAGCACGTCTTCGGGACTCAGAGATAGAAGACACTGAACGTCCAGCAGGGAGCAGTTTGCAGCCTTGACGAAGTGCGTCCCCAGCTTCAGAGACTCGTGTCTGAGGGAAGCGAGCCACATCGTTTTTTTAACTGCATCATAGTTTTGTTTGACTACATTGAAAAACTTCAGATGACCGTGTGGGCCACGACATGAGCCACGACTGGCTGAAGTATACTTTACAATTATTGTAGACCATGCTCAGCCCACGCACCATATGGAGGTTTCAGATGCATGCCGGATAATTGCCGAACATGGGCCAGATTGTGTCGCTTATGATCTAAGCAATTGGCTCTTTACGAGAGAGTTGATAAGAGGTTACCGTGTTTTGAGAGGAATGGAGAAGGGTAAACTCTGGAGAATGGCTTGCTTGAAGAGAGGTTTGCTGCTCTGGATGATGAGGTGCAGAGCCACTGACTGTGCCCCCGCGCTCTCCCCGAAGATTGTCACCTAGGACCCAGAGACGAGAAAGAGAGGTTTACATTTAATAAATGAGCAAAGAGACATCTGTAAATCTCCTCGAATCGCTAGGAACCAATCATTCATTGCAGGGGCCAACCAAGGTAGTCTGGGGCATCATTTTTGAGCTATCCCTGATTCGTGTTCCTCTCTAGTGTTACCCTGCTGGGGTCTCCCCCGAATGCCGCAATGTTCTGCTGCACCCACAGCAGCGCCGCCTGCTGGTCCAGAATCCCATAATTCCCCGTGGCAGCGGTGTGAGGCTCAGCTCCAGTCACTAGGTAACCCAACGCTCCTGCAGAACATCTCAGGAGGTCATCGATGGTTCCACAAGAGCAGAACGTTTGTATTTTGTGTGGTGGATCTCACCCAGGCGATAGGCGATGCTCACGAGCAGTGTCTCGGTGAAGTTACTGATGAAGCGCCCGTCGTAGAGCGGTTTAACAGCTGACCCTGCGATGAAATCCCCACCATGGATCCAGAGCATCACCGGCAGCGGCCGCCGCAGAGGAACCGACAGGTCCACACTCAGAGGAACAAAGATGTTTAGGTAGAGGCAGTCCTCGCTCACCTGATCACAAGAACACACCAGGAAGGTTCCTATTTCTGTTTTTGTAGGTCAAACTACAGCTTGTCTTGTTTTCTATGTTGTATATTTATCTTAACATCTTGTCTCCTCATTTCTATTCTTAACTTGTTGAACCGTATTGTCACTTGTTTTGTTTGATCTTGCCTTGCTTGCTTCTCTGGTGTGTCATAGCTTCTATCTTAACTTGTTTTGGCAACTTTGTCTCATCTTACCTTGTTTTGCCTTTTTATACCATTTAGTAGCAGGTCATTTTTTTCCCTTAACCTGTTTGGTGTTATTTGTCTTATCTTGTGTTATTTTGCTATCTGAACTTGTCTTGTCACTCTTTATAAATTTCTGTTTTATCTTGTTTTGTCTCTTGTAATGATTATCTTTATCCTACCCTTCTTGTATTACCCTTATTGTATCTTGTCTTAAAACCTTGTCTACTCAGGGCTAGCCTTGCCTTGTCTTATTATGCAGTATTGTATCTTGTTTTATTAGATCTTGTCTTGCCATTTCTTTGTTTGTTTGTCATAGTTTCTCTCTAACTCGTCTTGACATGTCACTCAACTTTGTCTCATCTTACCTTGTTTTGCCTTGTTATACCATTTATTAGCTGATATTTTGTTACATGCCTCTATCTTTTTGGAATATCTTGTTTAATCTTGTCTATTTTTCTGAAATCCAAAATTGTCTTGTCTTGTTGTTTTTTGTCTTATTCACTATCTCAACTTGTTGTGCCACTTTTTTGCCTTTATATGCTTGTTTTTTTTTGTGTTATTTTTAAATTGTAACTTTTGTCAATATAAGCTTTACCTTGTGAAGTCTTGTCTTGCTTTATTTAATCTTATCTTGGTGTATATTTGATCAGGATTACTATATTAATGTATCTCCAACTTTTGTTGAATCCTGTCTTACTTAAAGTCTTCACATTTTGTCATGACTTTTCTAACCTTGTCTTGTGTTTTTCCCTGCCTTTACTTGTCTTGTCATTTATTTGTCCTGTTTTAACTCATCATCTCATTTAGGTTACAATTTGTCTTGTTTTAATTTGTCTTTCTGTGTTCTCTTGTCTTAATGCCGATCTTGTCTTGTTTCCTAGTTCAATTTTTCTAATCTTGCCTCGTCAAGTTTTAAAGTTTCTTATTTTATTGTCTTGTTTCTTAGCTGGAAACCTGTGTTTTTTTGTTCGTTTCTTGCCTTGCCATATCTTAACATCTGTTGTTGTTTCCTATCTTATTTTACTGTATCTTATCCTAATAAGATCTTATCTTATTTGTCTTGTACTTTTTCATGTTAACTAGTCTCAGCCTTCGCTATTCTGATGTGTTCTGGGGCCTGATGTATAAACGTTGCGTACGCACAAAATGGGCAATAACCCAATAAATCAAATTGTATCAACCTGTTTTAGCATTCTTAACCAGGTGCAAATACTTCGAATTTACTAATTAGTTTTAATGAATGGGCTGTAAAAAGGTATGTGCGTATATAACTTATCATAATGGATGCTCTAGCGCTGTTAGAAGACCTTGCTAATGACGCTCTACGGAGGGAGCGTGTTTTCAGAGACCGTGAAGATTTCCTTGCTCATGATGATGATTGGCTCATGAGCCGATTTCAATTTCGAAGTGCCATCCTCTTTGAATTGTGTTCTGAATTACGGCCAGTATTAGAAAGACCCTCGCGGAGTAACCATGCGCTGTGTGTTCCTGTGCAAGTATTGACCACATTAGGCCACTTGGCCACTGGTACTTTCCAGCGAGAGTTGGCAGACCGATCGGGTATGTCGCAGTCATCCCTGAGCCGTGTCATGCCATATGTATGGGACGCCATAGTGGGGATGGCACCCCGATACATCCGTTTTCCTTACACGAAAGCTAAACAGCCCAACATCAAAATGCAATTTGCAGCAATCGCCGGTTTTCCCAATGTAATCGGTGCTATTGACTGCACTCATGTTGCAATAAAGGCACCATCTGAGAATGAATTCGCTTTTGTTAACCGAATTATTGGTGGCATTAATATGCAGGGAAATCATACATATTCAAAATGGGCGGTCTTAACCTCCAAATATGGTTATTTCGGGAGGAGATTGGGGTAAGCAATACGCACGTGCACCTGCGCACAATATTCAGATAATTTTGATTTATAAAGCGAACCTTGCGCAGGTTCTGGCGTACGTACGGTTTTATGAATCTGAAAACTTTTGTGCGTACGCAAGTTCTGCCTTATGTGCGCACGCACACTTTAAGGATTACATCTACGAAAAAGTTTTATACATGAGGCCCCTGGTTCGCTCACCTTTGTGGGACACTCATCTGCAAGTGGCCCCACGCAGGCCTGCAGGCACTCCGCTCTGGGGTAGGAGGCGTCGTACACCCCCCTCCAGGGTGTGACGGGGCGGGGCGGTCTCCAGCGGAACGATCCCATTGGTGGATCCGCAAAGGGGATCCCCAAAAACACATGAAACTTGTCCAGAGTCAGTCCTTCAATAAAGCCAGTCTTAATGAGGACTCGGGGACCAGGCTTCAGCTGATCTGGGGTCAGCAACGAGGAGGATGCATTGAAGGGTTTGGTTTTCAGCTGTTTTAACGCCTGATCTGAGGTCAGGTTTGGGAAAGTGGTACTCTTTGGTCGGATTTTTGGCTGATCTGAGTTCAGAATTGAAGAAAAAACACTGGCGTGTTTAAGTTTTTGCCGTTTTAATGCCTGATCGGAGGTCAGAATTGATGGAGTTGCACCTTCTGGTTGTGTTTTTTGCTGATGTGAGTTCAGAATGGAAGAATAAACACCGGAATGTCCAGTTTTCAGTGGTCTTGAAGGCTGAGTTGAAGTCAGTGGTGAGGAAGTAGCACTTTTGGGTGCATGTTTAGGCTGATCTGAGATCAAAATTGAAGACAAATCACCAGAGACTCCCAATTCCAGTTTTGTTAAAGCCTGATCTGAGGTCAGGGTTGAGAGAACAGCACTGAAGGGACCAGTTTTTCGCTGATTTGAGTTTAGAAACGAAGAAAAAAACTTAAAGGGTTCAGGTTTCTGCTCTTTTAAAGCCTGATCTGAGGACAGTTTAGAAGGAGTAGCACTTACAGGTCCTTTTTTAGGCTGATCTGAGTTCAGAATTGAAGACAAATCACTGAAGTCTCCAATTTTCAGCTGTGTTAAAGCCTGATCGGAAGTCAGTGTTGAAGAAGTTACTCTGTAAGGTCCAGTTTTTGGCTGATCTGAGGTCTCCGATGAAGACGAAACAACCCAGGCTTCTGTTTGCAGCTGATATGAGGTCCTCGATGGAGAATAGAACCTCTGAATTAAAGCTGAGAGACGCTTCTGGTCTTCAGACAAGCATCCGGAGGTTCTGAACACACACATGAACAAACACACTCTCAACACGCTCCTGAAGGATGCCATGCTCTCTGAGATTCCAGATTATGAGCAAGAAGTTCAATCTCCCAGTCTCTTCTGTCTGTAGAGGCATGTGATTCTAATTAAGAGACATTGGGTCTCTCTCTCTCTCTCTCGCTCTATCTTGCTCTCTCTCCCTCCCTCCACCTTCACTCTCTCTCTCTCTCTCTGTGTGTAATAACAAGCATGCGGTCGGAAGTTTAAGAAATTAAATAAACCCCATTAATGACACTCTTCAGATCTTTTCTATCTGTCAGATTTTATGCTTTAATAAATACCAGTTTTAGTCGTGTCCTCCTGGAATCAAAACTCAAAGGATTTGCTAACAACATAATCATCAGCAAGCTGTATTTTACAAGCTGAACATCCCAAAACAGTAAATAGTTGCTAAAATGTTTAAAAGTAGAATGAAAACTCTGAAGCCTTGAGTGCACTAAAAACAGAGGCAGTTTTCCCTCTTCCCCGCTGTGTTTTTAGAGAATGTTGTTGTATATTTATACATCTTAAAGCGAAAACATCTTGTCTGAATTCGATTGTTGTTGACACAGAGCTCTTGAGAATTTATTTGTGGGGCGAGAATTAACTTCCTCACTTCCTCTTGAGTTCTTAAGAATCACAGACTTCTCACTTTACATGTAAAAGCCGACCCAGGGACTGTAGTATGGAGCGAGTTTTGTGACATATTGACGTGCAAAAACAAATGTTCATCAAACAAACACTGTTCATTTAACAAAAAGCTTGCCTTTTAACATCCTGTGATGCATGTCTTCCTCAAAGAGATAATTTAAACAAAATAGTATAAATACACTTTCCAGTTAAATTACATTTCAATATATGGATGCAGACAATCTCTTATTCAATGATGAGTGTGCATTTTATTTCTAAAATATCATTTGATGTGGCTTGGTGCCAATACAGCTGGTTATTCTCATCTTCAAAAGAAAGAATTAAACATAAACAGACATGAAGAAAATATAATTTCTTCACTGGCCGTCTTCATGCTCTGAAAAGGACTTGCTCGCAGGTTTTTTCTGGAGATGACGAGCATGAATCGGCCCACAGTGCCACCCGATGCCTGGGTGCTACTGCTTTTGTGAGGAGATACAAGATTTGTTCAAATACAAGAGGGTCCATGTGCCAAAATTTACCTGAATGAAATTGATTGTGAAATCTTGTCGACAAATGTTTGCTTGCTTACAGCCTTGATTTTATGCTGCAAAGTGGTTTCAGTTTGTTTGCAAAGTGTTCTGTTTATGTACAAATACACGTTTATATTTGCCAACTGGTTTCAGTTTGTTCGTGAGCCAGGTTACCCTGAAACAGATTGTGTTTTGTTGAAGAACAGTTTTATTTGTCTTTGAATATGGCACAACATTCTCTCCATACTATAGCTGCAGCCATAGCTGATAATAATAATAATAATAATAATAATAATAATAATAATAATAATAATAATAATAAGGAAAGGCTAGTTTATTTGTATAGAGCATTTCGTACGCAGGGTAATTCAAAGTGCTTTACATTGGGAACAAAGAATAAAAAAGAAAGTACATTTAATAAAATCAAGCATAAAAAGTAATATAAAAGCATAGTTATTAAAAATTAAGACATAGATTAAAATAGTGGAGTGCAGAGATCAAATAGTTGTTGGGCGTTGGTGCTCAGTCGACCAAAGCGCAACTAAACAGGTGAGTCTTTATCCTGGTTTTTAACGTGACTAAAGTGTTGGCATCCCTGATCTTCTCTGAAGCTGGTTCATCTGTGGGCCGCAGGGGAACTAAAGGAGGATTCACCCTGATTGGAGTTAACCTGGGGTAGATCTCATTTATCTGATCTGAGGATCTCAGCTCTCTGGTGTGTATTCACTGATCATCGCTGTTAGGGGTTTAGCTGCGGAGTTAGGTTTGGACTTATATATAAGCAGCAGGACTTTTAAAATCTATTCTGAAGGAGACCGGCAGCCAGTGTAGAGACTGAAGAACTGGAGAAATGTGTTCTGACTTTCTAATTTTGGTTAGAATTGAAGCCGCTGCATTCTGAACGAGCTGGAGCTGTTTAATGGTGTTTTTGTGAAGAGCGCTGAGAAGAACGTTTCAGGAGTCCAGCTGCTGGAGATGAACGGAGGAATCAGTTTCTCTAAATCTTGTCTGTAAACAAAGTATCTGATTCTTGCAATGTTTCTAAGATGGTAATACAAAATAAGTTCTATTTGGTCATACAAAATAAGAGAACACCACACATTGCTATCATTAATTTTTTTTTATTGATCCGCAATAAACAGTCGTCGTTTCCAGCTCATCTCAAAGCACAGCTCAGATTTAATGGAGAGGGTTAGGATCACTGTGATGGGATGTATAGGGTTTTTTTTTTGTGGAAAAAAATACTGATATCTTTACTGATTAGCTTTGAGATAATTGTTAATATTTCGTGTATTTAAAATTCAGTAATTTAACTTGATTTGTTTTATACAGCATGTTTGGAAATAACGTATAATAAATATATTTACTGACTTGTTGGAGACCAAAGCATAAAAAAGCATATGAGATACGCTGTCTAAAACAATTCTTTGGTGAATGTAATGAGCTTCTGTAATAGTTGGCTTTTACCTTTTAAAATGGCCATTAGAGAGGTGTAGCTAAACGACTGAAGTCTTTAAAACAAATAAACATTCTAGAGTGCTTTTAGCCAGTAAATGTTGGTTTTCCGTATTTTAAATAAATACAACCTTCTGAGGAGTCTCGACGAATTTGGTTAAACAAATAAATAAAAATAACAAAACAACCCGTTGGTCGACCGTTAGGCAATCGCACATGCGCAGTCAGCTTATGCGTCGCCACCCTCTGACGTTGCGACGCAATGTCTGACGTCACGCGTTTCAGCAACAATGGCGGCTACCGCAGAAAGCACGAGTGAAACGCCAACAAATAAAAAACAGAAGAAGACAAACAATGCAGGTACCTGTTTACTTATAAAGTTATATTTACACTTGCAGTATTTCTCATTTTGCTCTGAGTTAACACTAATCCCGCAACAACGAAGCAAATGTTCCTCGCGAGGGATTGTTGATGAAAGCGACTGTTAAATGTTACATTGCGACAAAAATCTTTCTTGTAACTTTTACGTCTTTAACGCAATTTAGCAATGAATTTCGTGATCAATGTTATTTGAGCTCCAAGAAATACAGCAGGAGGTAAAGCTCCAGAATTAAATGTTTAAATTCTAATTGAAACCATGTTTTTATTTAGCTTTTTTAATTTTTGTTTCTTTTTACTCAAACGTCTTTCAGTATTTAATTTTAGATATAAAGAAAGGGATTTAAATTGAATCAAAGTGAAATTAGAACATATCAAAGTTGGTGTGCCATGTCTAAACAATGAAAAGAATAATACACGAGTGAGGTAAATGTGGAATAAAAGCATCAATTTGACACCAATTTTTGCTTATTACGAGTTAATAACGAGAGAAGAGATTAAGAGGAGTAATGTCTCTCTTAGCTTGTTTAGAGCTCAGAGGGTTTCTGGTTGAAGTAATTCTGATCTGAGTTGGTCAGCTACAGCATAACAGCGATGTTTTCTGTAATGTTATTAAATGCGCAGCTGTTTTTATTGGTGTAGCAGTCCATCTGTTCCCCTCGGAAATATTGTTTCCCTTCACGCAATATGTCAGAATTCGAGTGTAGTAACTAAGCGACCATATGCACTTCCGATTTGGTCCCAGCTGTGCCTGCGGCTATTCGGAAAGTTCAAAAGGGTTTGACTGTACAATAAAAACATCTACATTTATGCATTTAACAGATACGTTTGTCCAAAGCGACTTTCAGAAGAGAGAGACAATCGGAGATCTGTTACACAGTCAAAGTCTCTCAGCTCGCTCGTAATAGAAGTATCAGCTAATCATTAAACCATAGCAGGATCAAAATAAAGAGAGAGAAGGAAAAAAAATATAGCTATAAATGTATATTATTTAGTAGGTGTTCTCTGAAGAGAAGAGTTTTCAGGTGCTTCCTGAAAGCTCATTGTTGCTGGTCTCCTGACTGCATCAGGAGTTTGCTCCTGCAGCAAGGGACAGTGAGAGAGAAGGTTCTGCTGAGAGATCTTCTGCCTTTGTGGGGCCTTTGTGTGTTTCTGCTTGCACAAATCTTAATATCATCCGCACATGATTATCAAAAATACACGTTCCATTTACGGCACGGAGTTGCCGTTATACGTTTGACTCTCTGTTACTCCTCTCACACATTTACCCGCAGTCACTGGAGAACGCGATCTCCCCGGTGCACGAAGTCGACTGGCACCTGGGCTCTTTTTTTAGTCGCCCAGTAAGCACTAGCCATTCTCTGTCTCTTCAGATGAGCCAGAGCTGCTGAGCGTCCCTGATGGCTGGAAGGAGCCCAAGTTCACAAAGGAGGACAACCCGCGGGGGCTGGTGGAGGAGAGCAGCTTCGCCACACTCTTTCCCAAATACAGAGAGGCATACTTGAAGGAGAGCTGGCCGTTGGTGCAGAAAGCCCTTGGGGAGCTGGTGAGGATTGGGGCGAGAGCCAATGGGTTCAGGGGCGTCTCCTGGCCGGGCGATCGGTGCCAATGTAAAACAAGTTTTTTTTTGCGATATTTCTGCCATTGTCATGACACAGTGTTTTTTAATGCACAATTTCATTGGACGCTGTAGGTGCCAATCAAATATAGAAATATAAACAAATAAAAAAAGTAGCAATGGCAGGTTGGAGAAAAATAGCACCATTACCGCACTAAAATGTTCTCAAGTAAAAGTACACATATTTTAAAACTACTTACTAAATTATCAGTTCTGAAAAAAAAACTAGTCAATTACAGTAATTTGAATATTTATAATTTGTTGAGTGAGATGGAGGAGATACACTCCATACACACACCTGCATCAACCTCACAAACACATAAAACTTGAGGAACAACATGAGGAGGAGAAGAACTCGAGGAGGAGATGGACAACCAGGAGCTCATCTTGCTCGATCAAGAGCTGTTCCTCAAAGCCCGTCCTCGCTCGAGTGCTGATGAGAGGTTCTGCTTCTCCCTCTCGCAGTTCATCAGCGGCAGCCTGGACCTGATCGAGGGCAGCATGACTGTGAAGACCACCAAGAAGACCTTCGACCCGTATGCCATCATCCGAGCGCGGGACCTGATCAAGCTACTGGCGCGCAGCGTGCCCTTCGAGCAGGTGAGGGGAGCGCAGGGGCCGAGCTGCGCAAACACGAGTTACAACACACTTTTACATTTCAGAAAACACATTTATGTGTTCAAAAACACTTTATTCTGAAATCCAGAGAGAAAGGGAACCATTGAGAACCAACTCTGCTCTGATTGGATGTTATACTTGCATTCATTTAAATACAGTTTATTGTGGTTTAAAGTATTTGAATGTGTTTTTTTTTTTCTTTTTTGTTTGATTCTGTTATTACATTTATTTCAATGTTTCTTTTCGACGTTGTGTTTATTTTTGTAATTTTATTTAAATCAATTTCAGTACATTTCATTGAGATCTGTTGTCTTTATTTTGTCACTTTAAATGTTGTTGTTTTTATTTGATTATTTTACCTGGTTACATTTTTTGTGTTCTGTGTGTTTTAGTCAAATTAAATTTGTACATTCTCGTTTCATTTCATCGTATCTTGTAATATTTGTAATATTTTTACTTGGCTCAGTTTCAAGTCTAGTTAGAAAATAATAATATGAAAAAGTTACTTTAGTTTATATTTTAAAAATCATAATCATGATAAAAATAACACAGAAATCATATTTTCTCTTGTAGTTTCATCCATTTCAGGCCCTTGGGTAAGCAGAGTACGTAGCTGCTTACTAGGGCCCCGTGGCTACCTGGGGCCCCCAAGAGCCCCACAGAGTAGATGCACCTGAGGGTTGTGCTCTCATGGACCAGACAAGATTTTTATCCTCAAAATAAAAGTTACTAAACTGTGTTTGTTTGGGAGAAAACAGTCCCTCATTAGAAGAAAACTCATCCATTAAATACTCGTATGTGTGGAACAGGGGGCCCCACATTGAGCCCGTCTCAGGGGCCCCTGAGTGGCCCTGACCTCCACTGTTTTGTGGGCTTTCAGGCCGTGCGGATCCTGGAGGACGATGTGGCGTGTGACATAATCAAGATCGGGATGCTGGTTCGAAACAGAGAGCGCTTTGTGAAGCGCCGGCAGAGGCTCATCGGCCCCCGAGGCTCCACTCTGAAGGTCAGGGGCCGTCATTAACCCCGGGTGGTTGTCATGCACGGCTTCCTCTGCTCTGAAAGGTCATCTAGATTACTGCAGTCTGTGTTTCAGGCGCTGGAGCTGCTCACCAACTGTTACGTGATGGTTCAGGGGAACACGGTGTCTGCTCTGGGCCCGTTCAACGGCCTGAAGGAGGTGAGGGGCCACTCGAGCTAGCTGTTGCGAGGTAAAGATGGCAGATGATCAGCTTGCTTTCCTGCAGGTGCGCAGCGTCGTGCTGGACACGATGAGGAACGTCCATCCCATCTACAACATCAAGGTGCTCTTCACCCCGAAGTTCTGCTTTCAGCGCTCCTCTGCTGCTCTCTAACCGAGCCAGTGTGTTTCAGACGCTGATGATCAAGAGAGAGCTGGCCAAGGACCCCGAGCTCCGGGGCCAGAGCTGGCAGAGGTTCCTCCCCAACTTCAAACATAAGAGTCTCTCCAAGCGCAAGCAGCCCAAGAAGAAGAGTGCCAAGAAGAAGGAGTACACGCCATTCCCGCCGCCACAGCCCGAGAGCAAGGTGCGTCCTGACCTTTGGTTCGGAACGTTTGTGATTTTCTCATCGATTTATTTATCGTTCCACTCGAGAGAACTGATAACACCCTTCTAGCTTTCAAGCGTATTATTATCATTATTACTATCGTTAACATCATTATTATTATCATTGTTATTATTGTCATTATTATTATCATCATTATTATTATCATTATTCTCGCCAAAATTTGGGCGCTACTCTTGAAGCTACTGGCTTTAAACTTGTTTCAGCTTGTATCTATTAAGGTCCTATATCTCCTCATGCTGCTAACACTGAAGGAGTCTGGGTAATCGCTGAGAATGCTGGGAGCTCAGACTGAGAATCTCGTGTAAACAACAAACTCACAACTCTTAGAGAACTTATCAGTCTGCGCATTACCATGCTAAGCAAGGTGCAAAAGTATTTGACCCCTGGGCTCTAGAGATCACCATTGACTTTACATTGCTGTTGAAATTGCACAGGAAGTGCGTCCGACAATATTTTAAAGACGAAACAAGCCGAAATCTCAGGGTTTAAGTTAGCAAGGAATAATTTTTAATTACGTCACCAACCCCTCCCTATTATAACCAGACTTCTTACCCTAGCAACCATCTTCAAAGATCTATTTCTCAGTTTACGGAAATAGTTAAGACACAGGGTTTGGTTTACTTTCAAATGTGTTGAGTGTCTGCTTTTTAGCTTACAAATATTTACTTAAAATATGTTTATTATGTCTTTTATATGACTACTTTATCATTTTTAATTTAAGGGTTATTTTAGTGTATGTTATGAAATTGTTTTTAAAAATTCTATACATTTCGGATAATATATAAATATATTGCGTAGCTTTATTTGCTATTAAGGTTCCAATAATTAATATTTATGTAAATTATGTATTGTATAAACAGTGTAATATATATTTTATTTGTAATATTTATTTAAATAGCATATATTATATACTTTTGAATTAAGAAAAATGTTTTCTTTTACATTCCTTAGTTGTTTTTTTATTCAAAAAGTATAATTTTTTACGCAGCATTAATATTTTTAGCTAACAGTTTGGTGGTAATATAATTATAAATATGTTTTTCAAAAAAATAATCAAGTATCTGTATTTATTTAGACCCATCAGCAAAAAAAAGAATACTAAATGAATGAAGAAAGTTTGCTTTAATCTATAGCATTTAATATAAGTTTTATTGAGAGAAAACTTCCTTTAGTTCTATTATAAAGATATACATTCATATGCACATGTTTATTATTTTTTGTACGTTCAATGATAAATTATATATTTTTTGTAAATAAATATGAGTATATAAAAATGTGATTATTTATGTTGTCTAAAATATATTCATTTGTTTAAAATAACAAAAAAATAATTATTTTCCTTAGTTAACTTTAAAATGCATATATAATATTTTAACTATTTACAGATCTGAAATGTAGTATATGTCATTTATTTTTAATGAATGTCAGATTTGTTTTCAGATCTATTAAATTAGATTTTTTTGTTCAGTGAAGAAGGTTAATATTGATAGCTAACGCTCTGTTTCAGATCGATACAGCGTTGGCGACCGGAGAGTTCTTCCTGCGTGAGACCGAGAAGAAGCGCAAGAAGATGAACGACATCAAGGTATGGCCTCTCTCTCTCAGCCGCTGAGCATTCTGGGAAACCTCACACACGCCGTGTTTCTGTGCAGGTGAAGCAGGCGGAGGCGCTGGCCAGGAAACAGGAGGAGCGGAGGAAAGATTTCATTCCTCCCAAAGAGAAGAGCGCTGCGAGGAAAGCAGGTAGCTAGTTCAGCGCTCTTATAACAAGTGAAGCTAAAGATGCTTGTGATATCTGCGTACGTCGATGTTTTACCTGTTATTGTTAGCGTTCCATTCTCTCGTCGCGAACACTTGTGCGTGAGCGTCCTAATCCTCGCCGTCCCTCCATGACTCCTCCTCCTCTCACCGTCCAATCGCTGAGCTCGCTGTCGTATCTTCCTCCTCTGCAGCCCCGTCAGCGAGCCGCGTCGATGTGGAGGCCATCAAGGAGAAGGTGAAGAAGGCCAAGAGTAAGAAGCTCGGAGCGCCGCCGCTGAACCCCGAGACGGCACCAGCGAAAAAGAAGAAGAAGCAGCAGCTCCGGGAAAAGTGACTGCTGCCGAGGTGGAGGTCCCCTGAGAGACGTCTCCTCCTTGGCTCTGTTCACGTCTGCCTGGACTGAACCGGAACACGGACTCTTAAGAGCTCTGTTTCACGGTCTGGAGACAGAGCCGAGCGAGGACTGGTTTATTTATGTACTCTTTGTAAGTTTCTCTTTCCGTAAAATGGATTATGTGAGGAGCAGAAAAAGCTGATCGTTGTTTTGTGCTTTTTTTTTTGCACCAAATAATTGCAAAACAAAGAAGAACCTTTCTGTTTTTGGCAGTGAGCTCAATAAACATGTGCTCTGTTTTATTTTTTGGAGCGGAATCTCTGTTCTACAAACCCTGGCAGAAAGATGTCAGCGATCTCATTCCTCTGTTTCAAGATGTTGTAGCGTTCCTCTTTTAGATGATTGATAATAAATATTTGCCCCCTGTAGACAATAACTGCACCCTTAATCAGCTTCAGAAGGCAGCACTTATACTAAACAATGTCTTTGAATCTCCTCAAATGGTAACCAAAACTAGTTGTGTACCCCCTGTTCCTCCCTCTCACATGGTTGTAGTAACCAAAACGAGTTGTGTACCCTCTGTTCCTCCCCCTTCAAATGGTTGTAGTAACCAAAATAATTCAAGTAATCAAAATTCAAGAGCTGACTTCACCACACAGGAAGTGAAATTGTACTACATAATGAGGAATTGGCCTACAGGAAGTATGGTCGCACTAAATGAAATCAGACTGCAGGAAGTATAAAAGCACTATAGGTAGTGTAATTACACTACAGAAAGCAGAATTGCACTAAGTGGAAATGTACTACAAGAAGGAGTACATTTCCTCCTCCTCAAATGGGTGTAGTGACCAAAACGAGTTGTGTATCCCCTGTTCCTCTCCCTCAAATGGTTGTGTAACCAAAACGAGTTGTGTATCCCCTGATACTCCCCCTCATATGGTTGTAGTAACCAAAATGAGTTGTGTACCCCCTGATCCTCCCCCTCAAATGGTTGTAGTAACCAATGCGCGTTTTGTACCCCCTGATCCTCCCCCTCAAATGGTTGTTGTACCAAAATGAGTGGTGTACCCCTGTTCCTCCCCCTCAGATGGTTGTAGTGACCAAAACTAGTTGTGTACCCCCTGTTCCTCTCCCTCAAATGGTTGTAGTAACCAAAATGAGTTGTCACTTCCTGTTATCTTTCGAGAGGGAGAGCAGGAGGTGTCTGATTGGTTACAACACTTTCAGGTGCTTTCAAATTATTAGCAGTTTATGTGCTTTTCAGTGTGGCGTGTGATGCGCAAAAATAACACGGTAAAGCAAACAAACGGGTTAATTCCATGATTCTTTATTTGAGCAAGAAACTGTGCCGCTCTGCCACCAGTTCGAGCATTTCCGATGTGTCTTTCACTCGTACGCGAAGGGTTTGAGCGCCGTCTGCAGACCGTACACCAGGAGGAAGAGGAGCGGCACGGAGAGCAGTCTCACGCTCAGCAGCATCACACAATCCCAGCCGCATGAAGAGAGCTCTGGGTCCCAGTCTGGAGTCCAGCTGTACCCTACACAAGAACACACACACACACACACACACACACAGCATTTGAACCCTTAGCTATTAAAAACAAATTGCTCTTTGGTCACTTAAATCTCACTGCGTAGAAGTTTAGGTAGTGGTCACTAGAACCCACGAGTCATGCTAGCTACATAGATGTTTTTATTTTCTATTTAGTATTATGCAAAACATACTAAAGATTTGTTGCGTTTTGTAATATAAGCTAAATGTTAATCAATTGTTCGCTCTTGCAAGCATGTGCAAACATCAGTTCGTAGCGTGCACTTCGTTTCGAATGATCAGTGAAACAAGCTGAAAATGGGTGGAGCTATCCATTGTCTTTGTGGTAGTGTATCACTTCCTGGTGACCAAATATGTATCCAGAGAGGCGTGGCATAGTGAAAACACAGATGTCTTATTGGCTGAATGTGAACAGGAAGTGACTGAACTGTAATGCCTTGAGTGGCCACAAGGGGACGGTGTCTGAAGTGAGCAGGTTCTCATTCACTGCAATGTTAGAACTTAACAACTTCGGAGCTGAAAAAACATGTTTTCATCCCTAGAGTGGCAACGTTTTTTATTTAGATCGATAGTTTTGACATTCATGAACACTCTGGGGGGTGAAGTTTTTAAAAATTAGTTTGTTTAAGATTTATAGAATGTAAACTTTCAACCAATCAGACTTCTGTGCTAAGCCTATGTCCTGCCTCTCTGGAACCATATTTGGTAAGGCGATGGTTGGCGCCGCCCATTTTTAAGCTCATTTCACTGATCACACGAAACGTTGCGTATGCAACGAAATGTGATTGGATCATGTTGGCTAACGCTAATAATATTCTGATTCCTGGTACCAACATGCTAATGATGGCTAATTGTTATCATCATAAGTCATTTTACTTATTGGCCAAAGCTACATGTTAATGACTTAAAAGCTCGATGGTGTCTAGCTAAAAATACTTAAGTCAGAGTAGCATCATGCTAAAGAAAGTGAAAGTGAGCATTTGGCCAGAACTGGTATGAACCATACCTGGAATGTGTGCTCTGCATGTAGCCCATCCAGTATACACACACAAACACACCGTGAGCACTCACCCGGAGCAGTGGGAGCCATGGCTGCGGGCCTCGGGGAGCAGTCGGGGAACTGGTGTTCTCTCGAGGGCTCCACAGCTGTGGTTGCTGAAGATGGGAGAGCAAGTGTTTCATCACTCACTCCACCTTCAAATCTGAGGATCGAACTTGAGACCTTCTGATCACGAGTCCATCTCCTCATCCACCGGACCACAACTGCTGATATACTCTTAAGTTCTGTCCACCTGTTAATAGTCTCTCCCCCTTCTGCATGAATCCAGTGGAGGAGAGTCTTATTCTTAAGCTTGTTTTAGTACACAACAGTACAAGCCTTTCATCTTTAGAAGAAGTTGGTCAAAACCCTAGTCTCTTACTGAGGTCAGCATCACGAGTGGAGTTCCCTGAGGAGAGAGAGGGTTCTGAGCGAGGAGAAGATGTGAGGGATTGTATGTTTTTGTGTTGGTGACTCACGACAGAGGCTGTCTTCACACTCGTCACGCAAGCAACCGCTGCAGGCTTCTCCTTCTTGATATGGTGCCTTGCCAACCATGTTTCCTCTGATGCAAACACATTGAGCAAACTTCAGCTGCTTCCTGCTTCTTCTTCAGCTCGACATCTACTCTTCATATAACTCAAAGCTGAACACACAGATCTCTCCAGGTAGTGCATTAGTACAGTTTTGAGCGTAAGATTGAGGACTTTGCCTTCTAAGGTAAAACTCCTAAACAAACGCAATAAAAGACATCTTGCACTGGTCACGTTAAACTTTTTGATTAACGAATAGTTTACGTGTGGTTTTTTGGAATAGTTTTATGAGGCGTGAGGCTCCGTCAAGAGGAGTGTGTTTGACCTCTGGGATATTGCTTTTTTATTTTTATTTTTTTTTCTTTTATTATTTCTTTTTTTATGAACTGTTCTAGAATAAAGACCAATACCACTCCACTACATTAGGGGGCAGTGGTGCGCTCATTGGCAGGGTGTGAAGTGTAGAAGACAGGCGGAGAGAGAAGGAGATAGACAAACAAAAGTCTCCCGAAAGCTAAGACGAGGAAATATGACGATGCGTTTGTAGCGCTTGGCTTCACTGTGACTGCGGTGGGAGATGAGGAGAGACAGGTGTGCTTACTGAGTCT
Organism: Danionella dracula; assembly: GCA_900490495.1. Classification (NCBI taxonomy): domain Eukaryota; kingdom Metazoa; phylum Chordata; class Actinopteri; order Cypriniformes; family Danionidae; genus Danionella; species Danionella dracula. The sequence goes on from UELW01000889.1 coordinate 2,005,075, forward strand.
AAAAATGTTGGCAATGGACAGCATGAAGCCAAATAAATGAAGGTTTCACTTAAAGACAGTACACCCCAATCACGCTGATAAGCTGCTTGAGTTTTTTCAGTGAAAACGTGTCGAATATTGCCAGCAATCATGATCAGTCAAACAATGTTCATAGTTTTATTAATTATTTCAGATGCACCTTAAATCTTCCCTGCTACAGTTAATAAAGCTATTCTTTGTTGTAAGTTGGTCCATATTTCTTTTTTTTCCCTCTTATACATATACAAGGAAACTGTGTTATGCAGAGGTGTACTTATAACACATTTAAAGACAAGTAATACTATTTATAGTTGCGTGGGGGGTATGTTTTTTAGATGTTTTTTTTCTAGGGGGATGCGACAGAAAATAATTGAGAAACACTGAGTTAAAGGATGTCCGGTGCTCCTCTAACTCTCTATTTTCTGGGGTCCCACAGGGATCAATTTTGGGGCCGCTGCTGCTTTATATCAACTTCTTCTTGGCTTTTAAAAGCATAACTGCAATTTTCACTTCCTGTTTACATTTATGCTCTTGAAAAGATCGATGTTAAGCACTTGTGCAATGCTTTAAGTGTCACAGTTGTTCCACCAATGTCAGAAGTCTTGGCTACTAGGAGGGAGGGGGAGGAATCTATGTGCTTTCATTCCATAAAAAAAATGCACGTTGTAAAAGTAGCCATAAAACAAGCAAACAAAATTAAATACAATTAAGTAAATACTGTATGTTTTATGTGTATTTGTGCTCACGCTGGGGCGTAGTTGCAGATGAAAATGACTCCAGGTTGGGTGGAGAAGCTGGTGTCAGCGATGCCATCGGGACAGGCCTGAGCTGCACAGCCCACCTTATACGACTCCGCCCAAATCACCTGTCCACACAATCAGACACTAATCGAGTCGCAATAAACATCTAAGTGAGCCGTGTTTCTCTCATTAGGAGATCAATGTCAGGAACAAAAGGAATATATGCTGCGTCCCAATCCGCGCACTATCCTCACTTTTAAGGGTGCTGAAATAGAATGAGAGCGTCCCGAAGCGTAGTGTACATAATGAAGTCTCCGAGCGGCTCCCGGATGAGAACGTTCTCCGGTTCGATTCTGAAGAGCAGATCGATGAACGCTCAACCGGCTGATATTACCCACATTCCCCTGTTGTAGTTCTATCTATTATTAAATATTTTTAAAGAAGGAGCGAGAAAGGAGTTCAGTTCTCGCACACGGCGAGCGTAACGCACAGCGTTGTGCTGGTCACTAAAAAATACTTACTAGTTACAGTTCCTAAATTCATAAAGTAAGTTACTTTGTTAGTTACTTGTGTTAAAAAGTAACGAGTTACTTTGTTAGTTACTTGTGTTAAAAAGTAATGAGTTACTTTGCTAGTTACTGTGTTAAAAAGTAAAAAGTTACTTTGTTAGTTACCTATGTTAAAAAGTAATGAGTTACTTTGTTAGTTACTGTGTTAAAAAGTAACAAGTTACTTTGTTAGTTACTTGTGTTAATAAGTAACCAGTTACTTTGTTAGTTACTTGTGTTAAAAAGTAACGAGTTACTTTGTTAGTTACTTGTGTTAAAAAGTAACAAGTTACTTTGTTAGTTACTGTGTTAAAAAGTAACAAGTTTCTTTGTTAGTTACTGTGTTAAAATGAATGAGTTACTTTGTTAGTTACTGTGTTAAAAATGAATGAGTTAATTTGTTAAGTACTTGTGTTAAAAAGTATTGAGTTACTTTGTTAGTTACTGTGTTAAAAAGTAATGAGTTACTGTGTTAGTTACTGTGTTAAAAAGTAATGAGTTAATTTGTTAAGTACTTGTGTTAAAAAGTAACGAGTTAATTTGTAAGTTACTTGTGTTTAAAGTAACGAGTTACTTTTAAAAGTAACTAATTAGTAACTTTTTAAAAAATTACACTACCATTAATGCTCTTTTGTTTTAATATCAGTGCCGCATGGAAAATACGACTCTGGTGATTAGTTTAAATGTTTTTATTTATTTGTATTCTGACTTAACACAGAGCATTATTTTCAATGAACTTAAACCTGACTTAAAGCAAAGTAAACTTTAAATCATAATACGTGTCAGAGCAGCACAAACTGAAAATATCAAATGGATTTCTAAAATAAATAACACAAAAGAAACCAAATAACATCTTCGTCTTTAAAGCTTAAAAAGTTCCTTCTCAAATGTATACCAAATAACACAATGAATAAATTATTTAAAACTACAATTATTCACAGTTTATGTGAAAAATATTACTATTAAAGGAAAGATTATTTTAAATAACATCTTACAATAAAGCTATGCCTTTTATATCAAACAAGTAGTGATGTGTTAATGTATCTAGTTGTGACGTATTATTAGAAAAAGTTAGAGTTGTTGTTTGTTGCCGTCAACAGCAGCTTCGAGTGGATCGATGCAGCTCTCTTCTAACTGAGAGGGATCCTTCTCCCTTAATCTCCACTTCGGTAAAAAAAAAAAAAAGATTTTCTCAAGGGTCACTCCCTGCTCTCTCCGCTCCAGTGCAACAGGAAGTGACTCATGGAAACAGAGAGTCCTGGGTGAGTTCAGTAAAAGCGTGTGACTGGTATGTTTGGGCAGTCATGCTGAGTCAGGACCTCGGGGCAGCCCCTCTGTCTAATCCAGCGCAACAGGAAGTGAGTGAACCGTAGTACTTTGAGCGGCCACAAGGGGGTGAGGTCAGAAGGGAGGAGGTTTTCATTCACTCCAATGTTAAAACTGAACAACTTAGGAGCTGAATAATCATGTGTTCCCCCCTGAATCTGCAATATTTTTATTTAGATCGTTAGTTTTGACCTTTCGTGAACTCTGACGAGGGTGAATTCTTTTTTTAATTACTTTATTTAAGATTTATTAAATTTAAACATTCAGCCAATCAATGTCTTTGCTACTCCCATGTCCCGCAGCACCTGTTTTTACTTCTCTACTGTTCACGCAAAATGGTGATTATGTACAGTCTATGGTTTTTCTCACCGCGACTCACCCCGATCATGCAGTCTCAAATTGAGGATTCAGGCGAGTGACTAACACTACTCACACGACACCTTTTCTTCTTCATCACTAACCGCTGGTGTCCACCAATCACTGAACGAGCGTTCTTCTTTGTGTGCAGTGTTGCCACTTAGCGACTTTGTCGCTAGACTTAGCGACTTTTCAAACCATCTAGCAACTTTTTTTTGTATCCTAGCGCCTAGCGACAAACCTAGCGACTTTTTCTGTTGTTCCTAGTGACTTTTAGCAACTTCTTTATTCAGGCTGACAGCACTATGAACGGAGTAACACAGCTGCAGTGTCTTCGTCCCCATCCCGCGCCTACTCCCCGTCATTGCTCCTAGCCAGAAGAAGTAAAAAAATAAGTAAAAGGATTGCCTTATATGTTTCTTGTTTTCTTTAGGATTTTGATTTTACTTTTGGAAAACTAGCGCGTGAACGTAAACTGAGGAGGATTGAGGAGGAGGAGCGAACGCTGTTGGTAACGGGACAATCTTGACATTCCCGATCTGAAAGGCCCCTCAGATCATGCGCCTTCGCGTCTCGCGCACTAAAGTAACTACACTTTCTGCTGAAAAGAAGTATCTACTGTAAGTGTTCAGATCAGGACGCAGCACTAGTAATGATTGTGAGCTCGTGGAGCTGAGAACACACGCAGGAGGAATGAGCGCACCTGTGTGTAGTGCCCACACACTCTCTGAGGTTGACACTGGTTTAAACGATGGTCGTAGTCCTTCTGCTCTTGAATCCACGCTCCGACAGCCGTACTGACGCTGAAGGTGCCGTACGGAGCCCCCGCCCAGATGTTCTCAGACACAGGGTTGAAGGAGGGGTGCATACGGCCCTTCTCTCTCATGTGGACGTTGTGTTTGAAGAGGCAGAATCGAGCCCAGGCTCTCGCCGTCACTGCCAGCGCTGCATCCCATGTCTGCAGACAAAAACTCCTCCTCAGAACTTCACTGACTTCTCAGATCAAATCAGCAGCTTTGGTAGTCACCATGTATCTCATGTTGGCAGCGTCGGGAATGACGCTGCTTCTCTTCAGGTTGTGTTCTCTCACGCACTCCTGAATGAACTGTGAGTCGCTGATGTCAAACTCCGGCACTCTGCTGAACACGGCGAGGCCCCAGCTCAGGCCGAGCACTAGCTGGAAGAGGTCTCTCATAGCTTCGCTCCTCAGCTCTTCTGCTGCTGCTCAATCTCTCAGAGGAAGTGTGTTCCACGCCTGTCACCAAACTAAGCAAACCTCAGAGAGGCCACAGTGCATTGTGGGTTAAACCACATGATTTCCTCACCAGTGAGAAAACACACCCTGGTGTTTGAGGACTGCACATGTTCTGCTCAACGCAGAGAGTTTTTTTTGTTTTAGCAAACAACTACCTAGATGTACTTCAAATATATCCAATCAATTGGGGTTCATTTGTTTGGGCTGTGATGCAGAGTCATGCAGAAATGTCCAATTTTACTCCGTTGGTCGTGTTATTTTTGCTGCTGGCTGTTTTGCTGTTTTCCAAATGCAGAAAGAATTTCTAATCTCGAGATGCGGTTCGTCACCAAGTCCAGGGACTTCTCAATATTCTTTTTGCTGAATGTTTACTTGCTACTTATACATTAGGTGACGCTAGCATCATGCTATTGACCTGATAAGTCTGGTTTACAAGCTGATTATCATTCAGAATCAGAAGATGTTTATTTCCAGGAGTGCAGCACACACACGAGGAGTTGTTGTTGTACAGCGAAACCCTCCACGATAACGTTCACAGTAACACAGGTTATAGAAGGAAATTGCTCAAGTTAAAAGTAAATAGAATATAGTAATATTATAGAAATAGAGGCAGTTAAATATAACGTAGTAGAACTATAGTTATAGAAGTTCAAGGTGCTGAAGAGAGGAGGTGATGCTCAGAGCAAAGCGTACAGTAAAAGTAAAGTGCAGCAGCAGAACAACAGAACGTTCAGCGACTGGAGATGTTCAGAGAGTCCTCATCAGAGTCCTGCTGCTTAGAGCAATATTTAGAGGAGATATCTGAGAGTGTTGGTGAGGAGATGATGGGTTCAGGAGCTGATGTTCTCAGAGAAGAAGCTGTGTGTGTCTCGGCTCTCCTGGTGTTTGGGGCTCATAAGCGCCGCCTGAGGGTATGAGCTGGAGCAGCTGGTTCCTAAAGAGCAGAATCAGAGTGATCCCTCTTTCTCATTCTGGACGATTCATGAAGGGAGGGTAGAGGAGCTCCGATGATCTTCTCAGCAGTCCCAACTCTCCTCTGGAGTCTCCGGATGTCTGATTTGGATGCTGAGCTGAATGTAAACTGTTTTACAGTATAATAATAGACTATGTTAGACATTGCACAGCGAAAAAGGCATGTGGATTCATCAGTTTAGGCAAATTTTAGAATAAATTGCATGTGTAATTCAAAACCACTTTAAATTCACTTTTAAAAAAATTAAATAATAAATTCATATATGTATATATAACTTCAATACATTGACAACTTAAAGTTCATAACCACTTTAGTAATTTTTATTTTAGCAATGCTGGTCTCAGAAAGATGAAATATTAAAGAAAGCAACCAAATCACTTGTTACCTTTGTATTATAGACATTTAACTATTGTTATAGTTAAACATTTCTTTTGGATGATGTTCATGTGAGTTATATTGCTGTGTTCATTACTTTATTGTTATAGTACAATTACTGATATCACAAGCTCAGGAAAAATGCAAGATATTTAATTTTGGAGCAGAGCAGTGCTTAAATAAAACAATGAACCAATTTAAACGCTAATTTACAAGTTAGTGATGAATATATTTTGGTGTCTTGTGTCACTTGTTTCTTTGATGATATTTATTACTGGCTCATAAATAAACTAACTTGTTGATTTTAACAGTCATTGTTGATCACATTATTTATTTTAGGTGCACCCTGCTCGCACGACTTCTGGATGCTATCTCAGTACTCTAAAAGTTGTTTATGGCTTCAATTTATACTGGCCTCAAATAAAATATTAAAATTACCATTATTACTGTTTTTGTTGTTGTTGTTGTTGTTATATACAATTAAATATGCACACTCTTCCACGGATGCACTAAAAGCCCTCTTATGTTTTTTACAAACTTGCTGCTAATTTTTTAGGTAGAAGACTATTTTAAATAACGATTAAAAATATTTTCATTACGTTTTCCATTACTGTAAGGATAAATGGCATTGTCACCTTAATGCGTTTGATTATTTATAACGTCAATGACTATTCTCGCCGGTAGGCTTCGTTGCTGTTCCTCACCTCGACCCTAGAGGCCACTGCTCGCGCTGAGGTGTTCGGTCTCCTCCTGAAAACAAGCCGATCGAGCTTCTTGTGTACAGACAGGACGGAGGCAGCTCCCCACCGCGGGTTTGCGACTCTACGGCTCATTTTCGCTGTCGTGGCTCGGGCATGGCTCTGTCCTCCTCGCAGCAGCTGGCGCTGGCCTTCACCGCGGTCCTCCTCGTGTTCGTGCTCCTCCCGCGGATGTTCGGCGGCGGCAGAGACGCGTCGCCGCTGGAGCAGAGGAGCGAGCGCAGAGGTGCGAGCCTTTCCTGCCTTTCAATCGTTTTTATTTCGTTTAACAGAACACTAGATTAGTTAAGATGTTCTGTGATGTTAACTCTTGTTTTTAGCGGTTTGCCGACTGCTCGTTTGTTCCAATATAGCATCTTTTATTGTGTTCTCCGTTCAAACTACTAAACCTAAAGTATAACTAATATATTTGCTTTCATTAGTAACGTATTTGTTGTTATTTATTATGGTTTCTTTTCTTATTTCTGCCCGCTGTGTTGGTTAGTCTGTGAGAACACACACAGAAGTGTTGTAATTGGCTGTTTTTATGCTCACCTGTGTTCATTCCAGATGAGACTCTTTAATTGTTTTGATCAACTCTATTTTCTTCTTCTCTCTGTTTTCTTTGTGAGAGCTTACTTTGTAATAAAAGTGTGTTTTGCGTTTTCCGGGTGTTTGCTCAGCTGCTCGTGTGTCAGGTGTACGTTTTTTATTCAGAAATGATTTAATTATATATATTTCTGTTTAGATAATAATAATGCATAAAGGTGCATTTTAATTACAGTTTGAGTGATTTCTTTTACTTTCACACAAATGTTTGACTTGTGAAGTCTTTGTTTGCTGCGATATGTTTTATAGTGATCTTAAAGGGTTAGAACTAAACAATCTAAACCAACATTTTTATATCATTATATACCAATGCTTTTAAGAACATTTGTATTTTTTTGCAATAGTTTCACGAGTGAGTTTGTAATAAATCGTCTGGTCTAATTAAACTATTAATGTTGACAAATTTGTCAAGATGTTTACGCTTTAAAATGAGTGGGGTTTTTTGAGAATCTATTGGGACTATTGCTTTATAAGATAAAAAAAATCTTAAAAATGTTCACACTATAGTGAAAAACTTGGACGAGTTTTGTAAAAGAAATGAGCAAAGACAAGTGTTGATACTCTATGGTTAGCCAATGTCATTTATTAATTTATTTATTTATTAGTTTTTTTATAGTAGAGAATGTTTTGTGGCTCTAAGAACAAGTGAGATTTCACAATTAATTTTTATATTTTGTTGAGTCTCATGGGACAATTGCTTTTAAAAGATGAATAAATCTCCCAAAATGTTTGTTGATGGTACTTTAATGAAACACTTGGAAGAGTTTTGTTTAAAAAAAAAAGAGCAAAGACGGGTATTAATACTCTAAAGGGTGTACAGAACCTGCAAAATATAGACATCACATGTCAATAATATAACGTATGAGTTTTCTGTGTTAAATTTTATAGTAGAGGAGATTTGTGGGGCCTTAGGAACAAGTACAAGACTTTCATATGTCTTTTTTTATATTTCTTTGAGAATCTCTTGAGGGCTCATCCTGTGTTTCTGGGGTCATTGGTCTGCTCCTGCAGGATCCGAGCTCTTCGATGGTCGTGAAGCACACCTGTTTCACTAATGAAGCTCCTAGAGTAGTATGCATGCTAGATCAGGACTGCAGATAAACTGTGGAGCTGCGTGAGTGGATTTGGTGATCCTTGTTGACTCTATCTCTTGGTTTCTTTGGGGTAGGTCCGGGTCCCGGCCTGGGTCCGGGCAGCGCTCGCAGCCAGCATCAGATCCACCGAGGCTCCGGAGCACCTCTAAACGCCCAGAGCATCGAGAACATGCAGCAGATGAAGAAGCTGATGGAGCAGGAGCTCAAGAGCGATAAATACAAAAGCAGCAGCAGCGGCGGCAAGGGCTACGTGTTCACACTTATGCCCCTCTACGCCATCGGAGTCGGCCTCTTCGCTGCGTACAAGTTCCTCAAGGTCTTTGCTCGGTTATAGATGTCTAGATGCTCAAGACATTTCACAATTATAAGAGCATTATTCATTCATTCCACATTAACTCTCTGGTGGTGATAAACTACCTTGGTAGCCCTCTGCTGCCCTGGAGCAGTCTGACAGAAAGTGGCTGCTATTCTACGCCTACAGCCTCCTGACCACCGCCAAACACTCTCCACCAGTCACACACATCCACCAAACACTCTCCACCTGTCACACACATCCACCAAACACTCTCCACCTGTCACTCACATCCACAAAACACTCTCCACCAGTCACTCACATCCACCAAACACACTCAACCAGTCACTCTCATCCACCAAACACACCCCACCAGTCACTCTCATCCACCAAACACACTCTACCAGTCACTCACATCCACCAAACACACCCCACCAGTCACTCACATCCACCAAACACACTCCACCAGTCACTCACATCCACCAAACACACTCCGACAGTCACTCACATCCCACAAACACACCCCACCAATCACTCACATCCACTAAAAACACCCCACCAGTCACTCACATCCACCAAACACACTCCACCAGTCACTCACATCCACCAAACACACCCCATCAGTCACTCACATCCACCAAACACACCCCACCAGTCACTCACATCCACTAAACACACCCCACCAGTCACTCACATCCACTAAACACACCCCATCAGTCACTCACATCCACCAAACACACCCCACCAGTCACTCACATCCACTAAACACACCCCACCAGTCACTCACATCCACTAAAAACACCCCACCAGTCACTCACATCCACCAAACACACCCCATCAGTCACTCACATCCACCAAACACACCCCACCAGTCACTCACATCCACTAAACACACCCCACCAGTCACTCACATCCACTAAAAACACCCCACCAGTCACTCACATCCACCAAACACACCCCATCAGTCACTCACATCCACCAAACACACCCCACCAGTCACTCACATCCACTAAACACACCCCACCAGTCACTCACATCCACTAAACACACCCCACCAGTCACTCACATCCACCAAACACACCCCACCAGTCACTCACATCCACCAAACACACTCCGACAGTCACTCACATCCCACAAACACACTCCACCCTTCACTCACATCCCACAAACACACCCCACCAGTCACTCACATCCACCAAACACACCCCACCAGTCACTCACATCCACCAAACACACCCCACCAGTCACTCACATCCACCAAACACACCCCGTTACAGAACGACCAACCACTGCGCCATCTTTCCACCCCGTTTGTGATCAAATGAAATCTCTGCTCATGTGTCTGGTTGCATCAGCTCGTTGCATTTACTGGAGTATTGGGCTTGCAGTACCTCTCCTGGACACTGGATGGTGCGTAGTGAAAAACAGAGATATTGCAGGGAAGTGAAAAAGCGCATCACTGCACCCTTAATCACCTTCAGAAGGCAGCATTTATCCTAAACAATGTCTCTGAATCTCCTCAATTGGTTGTACTACTCAAAACGAGTATTTTACCCCATGTTACTCCCACTTTCGGCACACCCCTGCTTGGTTCCACACAGAAAATCCACCCATTTCCCATCAATACATTAATTTCAAACTCTTTTCAACACTTTTTTTTCATCGTTTATCAACATGGCTCGGTAGCGCGTAGGTTCTTCATTGAGATGAGCTGCATTAGCACTTCTTCTGATTGGCTAGTGGGCGTAGCTTTGCTCAGGGGGCGTGGCTACAGCCAGCGAGTCGTTTTGAGCTCCAGAAAAAGGAAATAGGATCACAGGAGCATGAGCCGATCTGAATACGACTCGAGGAGAGTTTCTGATGAGAAACGACGCTAGAACATGAGAGACACGTCTGAAAATCACGTTTACATGAAACATCAGCTTCAATAATTAACTTTGAAAACAAAATTTTAAGTAATGAATACATTTATCAAGGTTTTGTTTAGTGTTTAGAAATACGTCTTGGTTTTGTTTCTCGTTATTTATCATTGTTTCACTCCAGAACATTCTGCATCTTTTATTACGGACAATATATTGCTGCTCTGTAGATACGCTGAGAGCCTCATCTGGTTGTGTTTCAGATCAAGTCAGCGAGTGATTCGGCTGCTCAGAAAGCTCAAGCTGCTCGAGGAGAGAAGAAGTCTGAGGAGACGGGTGAGAAATTAGAACTCGCCTGATTACATTTATAAACAAGTCTACAGATGGGTTTGTTGCTCATGAGGAGTTGGTTCCTTTGGTTTTTAACATAAACACGAAGCTGATTCGTGACTTTCTGTCTGTTTTCTCTCAGAGACGCAGCTGAATGAGCTGGAGCAGCGCTTGGCTCAGACGGAGAAGATGCTCAACTCCATCCTCACGCAGCTGGACCCGCTCACAAACTGGTAAAATTCAGATCTTAGAAGTTTTAGATGGTTCGGGGAGAGGAACGCACGTTTTTAGAGGGTTCGGGGAGATGAACGCACGTTTGTAGAGGGTTCTGGGAGATGAACGCACGTTTGTAGAGGGTTCTGGGAGATGAACGCACGTTTGTAGAGGGTTCTGGGAGATGAACGCACGTTTGTAAAGGGTTCGGGAAGATGAATGCACGTTTGTAGAGGGTTCGGGGAGATGAACGCAGGTTTGGAGAGGGTTCGGGGAAATTAGCGCAGGTTTGGAGAGGGTTTGGGTAGATGAACACAGGTTTGGAGATGGTTCGGGGAGATGGACGCAGGTTTGGAGATGGTTCGGGGAGATGAACGCAGGTTTGGAGATGGTTCGGGGAGATGAGCGCAGATTTGTAGAGGGTTCAGGGAGATGAGCGAGGTTTGGAGATGGTTCAGGGAGATGAACGCAGGTTTGTTTGCTTGAGGTGAAGCTGTTTTTCCAGCGCTGCTGTTGTTTTCTCGTTGGCAGTGTGAGATCTGTTGCTATGGAGCAGAAGGACGAGATCATGGCGCAGCTGCAGTGCATACGGCAGCTCATGAAGAAGAGAGGGATGGAGAGTCGCAGCATCAGGACTGAAGGTGAGAACACACTCTCGCACCTCTGAACTTCGTTATGCGCTCGAGGAGTGCAGGAAAAAAAAAACATGTTTTTGTTGACTCGACTGCCAGAGCGCTAACACTTTTCATTTTTCACTACCTGAGCTGTCTTTGACTCGAAGAGACAATTTTCAAACGATCAACTTAGAACACCCAAGCCCTGAGCAAAAGTATTTCAACCCTGAGGACTAGAGGGGCTTGGTGTTTCCGCTAGGCGGAGAGAGAAGAGACAAACGAAAGCTAAGACGAGGAAATATGACGATGCGTATGTAGCGATTGGCTTCACTTTGATTGCAGTCGGAGACGAGGAGAGACAGGTGTGCTTACTGAGTCTAAAAATGTTGCCTGTGGATAGCATGAAGCCAAATCACGCTGATAAGCTGCTTGAGTTTTTCCGGGAACACGTGTCGAATATTTGCAGCAATCATGATCAGTCTAACAATGTTCATAGTTTTATTAAGGATTTAATGTTTTTTTGCATTTCAGATGCACCTTAAATCTTTTCTGCTACATTTAATGAAGCTATTCTTTGTTGTAAGTTGGTCCATATTTCTTTTTTTTTTCTCTCTTATACGTTAATAAGGATACTGTGTTATGCAGAGGTGTACTTATAACACATTTAAAGACAAATAATACTATTTATAGTTGTCAGAGATGTTTTTTTTTTGTTCCGGGGGGGGGGGGGGGGAGGGGCGACAGAATATAAGTGAGAAACACTGAGTTAAGAGAAGCTATCGTCATGTTAATTCATGTTAGCATCGTGTGTCTAAAGTTGCGGAAGGTGTAAACCAGATGAGGAAATCGCTTAAAATGAAACTGAACAAACCGAATATGCAAGACAGAGTGAATGAATATTAGAAACATTATAGACTGCTTAACAAAATCTCAAATAAAGCAGTACTTGATGGAGCACCCCGGGAAAAGACAGGCAGTTGTGTTCCGGTGGATGAGGAGATGGTCTCGTGATCAGAAGGTTTCAGGTTCAATCTCCAGATCCTCCGAGTTGAAGGTGAAGTGAGTGATAAAACACTTGCTCTCCAATCTTCAGCAACCACTGCTGTGGAGCCCTCGAGCGGGCTCCAGTTTTCCGACTGCTTCCCAGCCCCTGCAGCCATTGCTCCCACTGCTCCGTGTGTGTGTGTGCGCGCATGTGTGCGTGCACGTGTGTGTGCACTGGGATAGGTTACATGCAGAGCACATACTCCGGGTAAGGCTCGCTCCAGATCTGTCAAACTGCTCTCTTTCACTTTGAGATAATAACTTGGGTCAATGGCATGCTATTGTAATTCCTATCAGCATAATGATGGTTGGAAGACGTTCCATCAAAAGGTGAAAGATCAGCATTCTTCAGCCAGCATGAACTTTAGCTTCCGATCTGGAGTCGTTGTTCTATATTCTCGTGAGATGGTAAGTTGTGTGCAGACAGACGACCTCAAACAGAGACGCCGCCACAAACAAACGAGTGGTTTAAACAAATCAGTGCTGAAACACAGGATAAGTCGTCACAATGGCTTTCATGTTTCTGATCCTGCATCAAAAAAGCACTAAACACTATAATCAGGCTTGAAAACGGAACATAACATGGTTGATTCAAGGGTCGAGTTCTTAAGAGCGAAGGCTACCTACAAATAGAGAGAGAGAGAGATTTATTGATTGATTGATTCTCGGCATATGTCAGGTGTACATGTCAGTGTTTGAGGGCTCTGGCCACGCAACAAAACTGGAGCTGGGTTTAGATTTCAGTCACTTGTGTGTTTCCTCCAGAGCCAACGTGTGACCGCAACCTAGACGAGCTCATAGAGACCCTCTCCTTGAGGACAACTCCACCCGAAGCGCCTCCAGAACCTCACGAGGAAACTAAGATGAAGCCTGACTCTCCTCTGATGCCCAGAACAGACTCTGAGGATGAGGAGGAACTGGAGAAAGAGGAGGAAGATGAAGAGGAACTGGAGAAAGAGGAGGAAGAACTTGAAGAGGAGGAGGAACTGGAGAAAAAAAAGGAAGAAATAGAGAAAGAAGAGGAACAAATCTTGGCTCCGGAAGATCTCAACGGCGGGTTACGAAGGCGACACAAGCCCGAGCATCCCCAGGAACTTTGATTAGAGTTTATTTATCTATTTATTATCTTATAACAGACACGCATGCTTTAAATGCTAACTTTGTTTCACACTGTGTATATTTTCACCTCTAGAGGGTGCGCTTTCACAGGAGTAGAGGGCCTCCACAGGAATGCAGAGAGACGATTAGAATGATATGAAAATAGGGATGTCAATACGTCATGCAAGCGGCTGAAAAATAATGTTTATTAATGATCAAATCTGTGTTTATTCTGATCGTAATGATTTCCAAACATGTGCCTTTTGTCAGCAGCTTGTCTCGCCTGCTTCTACACCGAACAGGAAGCGAGTCCGTTCCGCATGCTTGATATTTTTAAAACTCCTCCCACATTTATTTCCCAGACGTCTGTAAATAAGTTATTAGCGATCAGATTACATCATACAGCAAGCTCCAAGCGAAGCTCCGGTTGGTATGTCCCGGCCAGAGATGGATCGGAACTATTTACATGTACTTACTTACTTACTTTTACTCCAGTACATTTTTAGGGTAACTGGTACTTTTTGAGTATGCTTAAAAGTGTGCACTTTTACTTTTACTAGAGACATTTTTTTTTTATATCTGTACATTTACTTAGCTGCGTTCCTTCATTACTAAAGTCATGGGAATAAATAAACACAAATATTCTTTTTGGTAGTGACCTGTTTTAGACAAATGAGTCTTGCCAGCTACTCACATCAACTAAGTTCTGCAAAGTTGTTTTCTCTCAGAAAAGCAAATAAAAGGAGCTTTTTCAGCGGTCGTTTTTTACAGTTACTATGAAAGCTTTGGTTGTGATGTCACAAGTTTCCGTCAAAGCTTACCCTTACACTTGCTCATGAATGCTGAACATGTCTTAACAAAAATCCATAAAGTTAATAATAAATAAACTGTTTTGAGAGAAAGAGAGAGCAAGAGCGAGCGAGCACGAGAGTTAGAGAGAAAGGAGAGAGCATCTTTTCTGTGTAGTTGTGTTCCTCTGTTTGATCTCAAGGGTTAGAGAAAATAACTCCTGGAATAAACAAACATCAAAGATCACAAGCTTCTGTTTCTTTCTTTGTTGCTATTTTTATATACAAATAAGTATTGATTGATTTTTAGTTCTCATGTTTTAACCCTCGCTCACAAGATAGCATTTTTTTTTTCTCTTGAAGTGAAGCAAATTTAAGCTCTTATTTTGAAATATAAAGCGTATCAACAGATAGTGCTTCGGAAATCATAATAAATTCGGGTGTTTGCGAGCGTGTTTATTGAGAGTTCGGGTGATTCTGAGCGTGTTTATCGAGGGTTTCGGTGTTTCCAAGCGGGTTTATCGCGGGTTCGGGTGATTCTGAGCGGGTTTATCGCGGGTTCGGGTGATTCTGAGCGGGTTTATCGCGGGTTCGGGAGATTCTGAGCGGGTTTATCGAGGGTTCGGGTATTTGTGAGCCTGTTCATCGAGGGTTCCGGTGTTTCTGAGCGGGTTTATCGCGGGTTCGGGTGTTTCTGAGCGGGTTTATCGCGGGTTCGGGTGTTTCTGAGCGGGTTTATCGTGGGTTCGGGTTTTTCTGTTAGGGTTTATCAAGGGTTCGGGTTTTTCTGTTAGGGTTTATCAAGGGTTCGGGTGTTTCTGAGCGGGTTTATCGAGGGTTCGGGTTTTTCTGTTAGGGTTTATCAAGGGTTCGGGTGATTCTGAGTGGGTTTATTGAGGGTTCGGTGATTCTGAGCGGTTTTATCGAGGGTTCGGGTTTTTCTGTTAGGGTTTATCAAGGGTTCGGGTGATTCTGAGTGGGTTTATTGAGGGTTCGGTGATTCTGAGCGGTTTTATCGAGGGTTCGGGTATTTCTGAGCGTGTTCATCGAGGGTTCGGGTGTTTCTGAGTATGTTTATCGTGGATTCCGAGCGGCTTTATTGTGGGTTCATTGCGGGTTCGGGTGATTCTGAGCGGGGTTTTCGAGGGTTCGGGTGATTCTGAGCGGATTTATCGAGGGTTCGGGTGGGTTAACACGTGTTTGGATGATTCTGAGTGGATTTATTGAGGGTTCGGGTGATTCTGAGCAGGATTATCGAGGGTTCTGGTGTTTCTGAGCGTGTTCATCGAGGGTTCGGGCGTTTCTGAGCAGGTTTATCGAGGGTTCGGGCGTTTCTGAGCAGGTTTATCGAGGGTTCGGGCGTTTCTGAGCAGGTTTATCGAGGGTTCGGGTGATTCAGAGCGGGTTTATCGAGGGTTCGGGTGTTTCTGGGTGGGTTTATCGTGAGTTCGGGTGTTTTTGAGCGGGTTTATTGAGGGTACGGCTGTTCCTGAGCGTGTTTATTGCGGGTTCAACGCGGGTTTGGGTGTTCCTGAGCGTGTTTATTGCGGGTTCAACGCGGGTTTATTGCGGGTTCAACGCAGGTTTGGGTGTTCCTGAGCGGGTTTATTGCGGGTTCAACGCGGGTTTGGGTGTTCCTGAGCGGGTTTATTGCGGGTTCAACGCGGGTTTGGGTGTTCCTGAGCGTGTTTATTGCGGGTTCAACGCGGGTTTATTGCGGGTTCAACGCAGGTTTGGGTGTTCCTGAGCGGGTTTATTGCGGGTTCAACGCAGGTTTGGGTGTTCCTGAGCGGGTTTATTGCGGGTTCAACGCGGGTTTGGGTGTTCCTGAGCGGGTTTATATCAGGTTCAAGTGTTCCTGAGCGGGTTTATCAAGGGTTTGGGTGTTTGCGGGAGATCAGTGTTTGCTGGAGTTTCTGAAGGCTTGAATTGAGTATTGTTTAATGTTAAAAGTAAATGTTAAGGGTTTCGTGTCATTTGTCATTTTTTTTCAGAAAAGTGCCTTTATTTGTTTGCTCCTAAACTTGAACGTTGCAGTGTGATTATTGTCCGGATTAATTTTGTGTACTTTGTTTGTGACGTTTTCTTGAATATTAATATACTGGGAGTGGCTTAAACATTTACGTACATTAATGTACATTAATGTAAATGAATATCCTACAAGCCACATCAAAAATGTTTAACCTTTTGTAATTATTTTTATACCTTTTAATACCGTATTGGTATGTTTTTACTTTTCAGGTTTATTCATTTCTTTTTTCGTGCTTACAATTAATTAATTTTGTTAGTTTTTTTATTTGTATAAATCGCCTCCCAATAAAGAACAGTGTTTGTTGCTACAGGAGACTTTGTTTTGGTTATATTCAATGTATTTCACACACACACGCAAAAAACTAATGAATTGTGTGTTAAAATTAAGAGCTGGCTGTGAGGGCGTGTTCCTGAGGCAGTTCTTCTTAGGACCGCTAGCTGTCGCTGTGGTGTAAGGTATTGCTTCAGTCAGATCAGTCACAGCCTGAACAAAATAAATTAAAAGAAACATTCCTGTGTTATCTTTCATATTTCTCACAATATAAAACCATTTCTGTCTGAAAATGTGAAACTTTTTATTCCAATTAATATATTTTAAATAATTTCTTTGTAAAATATTAAAGCATATTTTAATACATTATGTTACTCGTGCTGCAGGTAGGCTAAGTCATCAACGCTCCTGAAGCACTTCTGAAGGTCACATACTAAAATAAAAAGTTTATAACATAGGTAAAACATTCTAAGGTTCAAAGGATGGACGAACTGTGTCGGAGAAGGAGCGCGTTTTCCTGCACATCAGACGGCCAGACTGACTCGGTCCCTGGTGGTAATGTTGTTAATGGGAGCGCTGGTGAAGCCTGCTCTCTGACGGGAATCCTCCTGTAATTAGAGCAAGGCTCTCATTAGATCTGATCCAGGCTTTCAATCTGGAGAGAGGGTTTCCTCAGCAGGGTCCTCCAGAGCTTTGCTGTTGAACTATATTTAGTTTTATTATGGAGATGTGTATTACGGTCAATTCCTGTTTGTATTCCTTTTGAGGGAGAGAAAAGCACTAAAGTTCTGTTCTGAGTGACGAACATGAAGGATGAAGAAGAAAAAAGCTGAAGCAACTTGAAAAGCGTCAGAGCTCAGAATGATAAGATTTTTTTAATGAAGTTCATGTTTGTACTGTCCGCGACTGAGTTGTGAGCTCTAATCGAGGGTTTAAAGCTTTTGAAGCCCTCCCTGCTAGCCCCTTGGCGTTAGTCAGCCTAGCAGCTAACATTAACAAACTCAGAGATAACTTTGTATTAACTTCAGATTCAAGGCTGGGTAGTATCTTTCCTGAGCGGCGGTGTGAGACTCGCGTGCTGACGGTGTCAGACGTGTCTGGAAAAGGAAGGATGTTGCTTCGGTTAGCGTGATAAATAAGACCTGTGTCCTCTTGTTAGCGCAGCTAAGAACCTCGTCCTCGTGTCTTTGACTGGTCTCTATGTTTCTGAATCCTGTTCGTGACACCATCAAATGTCCTAGAAAGTGGTCTTACAAAGTTCAAATCAGCAATACAAAATAATTCAAAGGTAAATATCACATGACAAAAATGTTTTTACCATACATCCATCTTTGTTTGTTGATCTGGGAACAGTTTGCAGAGGTCTCCCGGAGTATGGGTATCCAGAGCAGCACCCGAGACAGTGTTTTTATTAAATTTGATCAGTTTTAATGAAATCAGGGCTGAAACTTCTCTTTCTCAGCCAGACATATTTAACTTGATTCTTATTTTAAAATGATGTACACTGAAAAATCTAAAACAAAGATGAAGATAGCCGGCAGGTGTTCGGGATTTAAGGGCACCTTCTCAATAGTTGACTGAAAGTATTTTTTTATATAGTTAGTGATCAACAAAAATGGAGTTGATGTTAACTGAATTCTACCTTTGACTATTGTAACTTTGTTTCACTTGCTCAACTTTTCCTTCTTTGCATTTGTCAGTACATATTTATATTTTAAGATTTATAAGTTCAAGATTTCTACGCTTTCTCAGATCTGGAAATTAATGAGGATCAGTCAGCTCTCCTCCAGCTTTCTCCAGCATCTATTTTTGGCTTGTGTGTGTATAAATAGGAGTCCGCTGTGAGAGTGAGCGAGTTAAAAACAGCTCCTTCTTCTCTGAAGACACACTGAAACATCAGCGCAGCTTCGATCTGCTCCTCAGAGACCGAGATGAACAACAGCGCGTCTGTGAGGGACGCTCGGAACGCATGACGGGCGAGAGAGGCCCTTTCATCCCTGCAGGAGTCTTTCTCTTCTCTCTCACTCTCTCTCTCCCTTTCTTTCTCCTTCACCCTCCCTTTCTTTGACTCTCTTTCCCCTCACCATCTACCATTTCTCTCTGTCGCTTCAACCTCTCTCTCACACTCTCTTCCCCTCTCTCTTTTCTGTCCTTCTCCCTATATCTCTCCCACTCGCTCTTTTATCTCTCTTCCCTACTCTTTTCTCCCTCCCTCTCTTTTACTCTCTCTCTACCCCTTTCTCTTTTCTCTCTCTATCGCTTTCACCTTCTCTCTTCTCCCCTCTCTTTCCCTGCCCTTTCTCTCTCCCCCTTTCTCTCTCTCTCTTTTTCCCCTCTCTCTCTCTCCTTCCCCTTCTCTCTCTCTCTCTCCTTCCCCTTTCTCTCTCTCCCTCCCCTTTCTCTCTCTCCTTTCCCCCTTTCTCTCTCTCTTCCATCCCTCCCACCTCTATCTCTCCCTCTCCTTTCTTTCACCCTTTCTCCCTCTCTCTCTCACTCTCTCTCTATTGCTTTCCCTCCTCGTTCTCTCTCTCTCTTGCTCCTCTGTTCTCTTTCTTTCTCTCTCTGCTGTAACAGAGTTGAGTGTTTTTCAGCTAATGCTGGAATTAGCAGCCGTGTGGAGGTCTCCCGAGAGTTAAAGCCATCACTTTCCCAGGCTCTCCCAGAGGATCTGTCAGAGACGCAGCGAGCGTCTGAGAGTAGCAGCTGATACGTGAGGAGCACGGAGAGCTGGGGGAGACTGCTGGGGATCTTCCGGAGGAGAGGAAACGGAACACTTCCTGAAGCCGAGAGACGCTTCAATGCACTTTAATTCAGAGCCAGCGTACACCGAAAAACATCAATCGTTTATTTATTACTTTACAGAATAAAATTGAACATCTCTTAAAAGTCCCAAAGCTTCTTAAAACATCAGAGAGGGAGGAGGAGAGGGAAGGAGAGAGAGTGAGAATGAGAATGAAAGATTGGAGAATGAAGAGAGGGAGGGGAGAGGAGAAAAAAATGAAAGGGGGGAGAGAAACAGATATGTGAGTGATTTAGAGAGAGTGAGAGAAAGGAGGGAGGCAAAATTGAAGGTATAAGAGATTCAGGTGAGAGAGAAGAGGCACGAGAGAAAGAGAGATAGAGACAGACACTCAGGTGCTGATGTCTGGAAGCTCAGTGAGGAGCAGACGTGGTCCCGTCTCGTCTCACCTGTCTTCGCGCGCACTCGCGGATCAGCTCGTTTCTCTTTCGCGCGTGAAACGCTCCACCGCGATCACGATCCCCAAGCTGAGCGCGGCAGACCGACGCCCCGCAGCCCTGTCGCGTCCGCGCGCGCGTCATGTCTCTCTCTGAGCAATGGGCAAGTTCGACGAGCACCAGAGGGTGATCCTCAACGTCGGTGGCACGCGACACGAGACCTACCGGAGCACGCTCCAGACCCTCCCGGGCACGCGACTCGCCCTGCTCGCCTCCGACGCGCCGCTGGACGCGCTCCTGGAGCGGCTGCAACAGGTCCCGGGATTCATCGAGTACAACGCGCGCAGCAGCGAGTTCTTCTTCGACCGGCACCCGGGAGTCTTCGCCTACGTGCTCAACTACTACCGGACCGGAAAGCTGCACTGCCCCGCGGACGTGTGCGGGCCGCTCTTCGAGGAGGAGCTCTCGTTCTGGGGCATTGATGAGACGGACGTGGAGCCGTGCTGCTGGATGAACTACCGGCAGCACCGGGACGCGGAGGAGGCGCTGGACGTCTTCGAGATGAACGTGGACAACGACGAGGAGGAGTACGGCAAGCGGCTGCGCATCGAGGACGCGGTGCGCGTGGAGGACACCGGGAGCCTCTGGCGGAGGTGGCAGCCGGTCGTCTGGAACCTCTTCGATGACCCCTACTCGTCCCGAGCCGCGCGGGTAAGAGCCGCGCCACGGAGTCTCCAAACAGCGCCTTTACGCGCGCGCCTCTGCAGCGGAAACTCGCTTTCAGTGAGGAGAGCATCCTGTTATATCTCCGGAGGCAGGAACACCGGTCCAACAGAGTTCGCGAGCGGCAGAGAGTGCGTTTAGTGTAAAAAAAATAAACGGATGGAGAGAGCGAGCGAGAGAGAAAGATATTGCGATGAAACAAGGTTCATTTAAGAGTCTTAAACACATAGAAGACCGAAGAGAGAGAGAGTTCGAACGAGGAGTGTGTTTTAGTCTTAAAAGTAGTCAAAATAAAAGAATAGAGGGACATTTAAAAGAGAAAAAGGGAAAGAGAACGAGAAGGGGTAGAGTAGAGAGAGAGGGAGTGAAAGAAGCTGATAGAGAGATAACCCTGAAAGAGAGTCGACATGAACAGAGTAATGATATCGAAGAGTCTGAGGCATTCAAAATGTGATTTAGATAAAATAGTAAAAACTGAGAGAGGGATGAGCACAAAGAGGGAGAGAAGCGACGAAACAAAAAACGGATGAAAACTGAAATACATTTGAGTCTTTGACGGAAGAAATGTGAGAGAAGACGGTGAAAGAGGAGTGTGTTCAGAGTCGGAAAAAAAGTTAATATTAAAAAATGGAGAGAGAGAGATAATAAACAGATAAATATTGTTTAAGAGTCTTTACATTCGCGTCACGGTGGCGCAGTGGGTAGCATGGTTGTCTCACAGCAAGAAGGTCGCTGGTTCTAGGCTCGGCTGGGGCAGGTGGCATTTCTGGGGTTTCTCCGCTGCGTAAAACATATGCCAGAGAGTTGGCGGTTCATTCCGCTGTGTCGACCCCGAAAGGGAAGAAAGCCGACATGAAGATGAATGAATGAGTCTTTTCATTCAGAAATTAAAAACTTGATCAGCAGAGACGAATAAAAAAGAGACAGTCAAAGAAAGCGAAAGCGAAAGAGAGGAGGAGAGAGAGAAAAGGATGAGATGGAGGAGGAGGAGGAGGAGGAGGAGAGAGAGAAAAGAATAAGAGGGAGGAGAGAGAGCGAGAAAAGGATGAGACAGATGAGGAGAGAGAGAGAGAGAGAAAAGGATGAGACAGAAGAGGGGGAGAGAGAAAAGGATGAGATGGAGGAGGAGAGAGAGAAAAGGATGAGACTGAAGAAGGGGGTGAAGAGAAAACGGGCATGATGAACACCGGAGGAGGAGAGAGAACAGGAATGACACAGAGGATGGAGAGAGCGCGAAAGGGTGAGGCGCACGGAGGCGGATAGACGAAGAAAGGCTGTGAGGCGGCGACGAGCGAGAGGACAAAGAGTGCGACAGAGGAGGAGCGCGCTGCGACCCGGCTGCGTGGAGGAGGAGAGAGAGAGAGGGAGGAGTAGAGAGAGAAAAGAGTGAGACAAAGGAGGAGAGAGAGAAAAGGATGAGATGGAGGAGAGAGAGAGAGGGAGGAGGAGAGAGAGAAAAGGGTGAGGAGGAGAGAGAGAAAAGGATGAGATGTTCCGTCAGTTTCCTCTACCCATAATTTTTACCTGTCTCGTCATTGTGCGCATGCGCATAACATGGCCTCGAGATTTTTCATCTTATTGAGTGCTTGACCAGTCTCAGTCTATCTTTTATTGAAATCACACAAACAGAATTTTAAAAATGACCGTGAACTCGCGCTGTTTTGTCCGTCTGCTAAATCAAAACATCCCCGTTTAACCAAAATGACTAAAAGACCTAAATCATTTATCGTCATACATCGATATATGCAGCACAATGTGGAAGGAAATTTGATGGGTAGGGAAAACCAACAGACTAGTTCATCATTTTTTTCTGCGGCAGGAAAAAAATTACGAGGCAGGAAAATCCGATAGAACACCGATTTATTTACAACATCCCTCGCCTGGCATCCCGCCCCCTGCTGGTAGAAGCGTGTGTCGCAGGCTATGACGCAAATCTTCGCTGACAGAAATGTTTAAGTTAAATATTTATTCTACACACTTTTACAGCATTGGAAAACGTTAAGAATGTTTGTCCTCCTATACAAATCATATTAAAACAAAAATATATATTTACCTCCAACGTTTTTTCATTGCTGCTGGAAGGGCATCCGCCACGTAAAAAAATATGCCAGAGAGTTGGCGGTTCATTCCGCTGTGGCGACCCCGAAAGGGAAGAAAGCCGACATGAAGATGAATGAATGAATTAATGTGTTTTTCATTTTCAAACATTTTTGAAAAAGTTCCAGGGAGCCACTAGGGCAGCGCTAAAGAGCGGCTCCAGAGCCGCCGGTTGCCGACCCCTGGACTAAGACTCACAAAGATGAATCTGGAGAAAGACGTGTCTCTCATCAGGGTAATAAATACTCTGGAGCTTCCTGGAACACCCCTGAGCCATGGAGCCGTCCGCAGCTCTGTGTCTGAGACCCTTTGAATCTCGACCCCGCATCTCTCAGATCGAGCTGGACCACGCCCCTCTCTCCTCCGCCAGCTGAGAGCACCTTAAATCTGCTCCTCCTCCTTATACCCTGAGTGGGAGCAGTCGCTATTAGAGGTACTTTGCCTTCTGACTCGTGCTCATAGCCGTACACGTAGCTCATTTCCTAGCACTGAAGGGTTTTTCCACCGGGTCACATTCGTTGTTTTCTCTAATAGAAGTCTGTGGGTGGAGTAACGTAGAGTCTCTGGAAGCGAGGCACGAACGCGCATCGTCACAATCCCTTTGCAAAAATCGAGTTTGAAGTGTGCAACATGAAACATTTGTAAATATCAAATTCAATATTCTGAACCAGCAGTCGATTCTGGCTGATCGGAGCTTTAGTGTGTGATTCGGTTCTTCTCTGTGACCAGAACTCGACCGCGTTACCGGCGCGATCAGCAACGGTTAGAATGTTGTTTCTACGATCAGCAAGAATATTGAATTTGATGTTCCACATTTTTGCACTCATTGAAATCTTGAAATTGTATTTTTGAATATATGTAGAAAAATCTGAAGTTTGAAAATATATCTGTGAATAATGATGCATTTAAAAATATCACTTGTTTCACATTTCTGAAGTTCAATATTCAAGTTACAAAATAAAATATAACATTCTGTTTTTTCAATTAGAATGTTCAAATCCACACAGTTCAAACTCCGTTTGTTTTGGCGGATCCCTAGCTCCATACCGGACCCTGTTTTTTTTCTTTTTCTTTGTTTTCTCCCAGACATTGACAAACAAAAAAGTTACCAAAAACTGTGCAGAAACTGCAACAAAAATCGCGTGTGCACCATCCCTGCGGACGAGGAGAGAATGTGGAGGATGTGGTGAGGCTCTCCTCTGGAACCATCGTAATTAAACTCTGGCTGGAGGAGACGAGACGAGAGGGATGAATTATTGAGGATGTTGCCGGCGTCTGATGCTCTGATGAAAGTTTGAAGACTTGTTCCTCTTTGTCTTTTTGAGGGAAGTAAGGTCTGCTCTTCTCCTCTGAGGATGTTCAGGATGCCGCTTTTCTTGGCTCTTTTATAGGTTTATTTGAAATTTATTGAGGCAGACTGATTGTTCAGAGTGATTTTCATTAATGTTTTGAGTGTGTTTGAAGAATGTTTATCGCTGATGATGCATTTTAACAGTATTGAGAGAGAATGGTCTTCAGACATGATCTTTGTACCGTCTTGTTCTGGATACTCTCAGATCTTACACACTTTGAGTCGGCTTTAACATATAGGGGTCTTCAGTCTCGCTTATATTTCATTTTCTATAGTTTTCTCCAGTCATTTTCTCCAGTCTTGCCCATGTCTTGGTCTCTATAGTCTCCAGTCTTGCCCACATCCTGTTTACTACAGTCTCCAGTCTTGCCCATGTCTTGGTCTCTATAGTCTCCAGTCTTGCCCACATCCTGTTTACTACAGTCTCCAGTCTTGCCCTTGTCGAAGTCTTTATAGTCTCCTGTCTTGCCCATGACTTTTCATTTCTATAGCCCCTTGTCCTGCCCATGTATTGGTCTCTATAGTCTCCAATCTTGCCCATTTCTCATTTCCCACAGTTGTCTTTACTTCTCTATAGTCTTCAGTCTTACCCTCGACTCCAGCGTCTAGCCTCGAATCTAGCTCAAAGGTCACCTAGAATTTTGGAGTCTTCAGGCAGAACCAGATCTGCAAGGCTTAAGAACACTTTGCTCGGAGAAGTTATGGTTTGCGCAGAGTAAACCGGTCCTCCAGGCCTTTCTGCGTCTCTGCATCGTTGATGAATGCTCGCTGACCTTGAAGCAAACGCTCGCTCAGACTCTGCAGGTGCGCGTCCCCCCCAAACAAAGCGTCCCACACCTGCCTGTCTGAACGCTGGTGTTCGCGCATGAAGAGGGAGCTGTGGGTGTGCATGTGCTGCCGAGCGTGCAGCTGCCACTTAAGAGGTTAACCCACTGCCACGCGCGGAAGATGCTGCTCGGAGACCGTTGCTATGACGACTGCATCACTGATCGGTCCGTGCAGAGCTGAGGCTGATCTCGGGAGCGGTGCGAGGGATCGCTCGGCCATCAGCTCTCTACCAGAACTCTGTTTAGCTTCGGTTGTTTATTTGTTTTTAATTGAGCGATACACAGCCCTGTTTAATGTTTTGAGTAATTTAACTAATGTTTTAATTTTTGAGGAGTGAGAGAAATATTTGAAAGTTTTCACAAGCTTGGATTTTATATTTTGCATTCTGGTTTTCGTGCCGCAACCCATCACTGGGGAACATTCACACACACATTCACACTTTAACACTATGGGCAATCGTTCTTTTCAATTCACTTATTCCGCATGTCTTTAGGCTTGTGGGGAAACCGGAGCACCCGGAGAAAACCCACGCGATCACGAGGAGAACATGCAAACTCCACACAGAAATGCCACCGGCCCAGCCGAGCCTAGAACCAGCGACCTTCTTGCTGTGAGACGACCGTGCTACCCACTGCGCCACCGTGACGCCTTCCTTTTGGTTTTGTTATTTTAATTTATTTATAGTTTTTTTATTTGGCTTTTGCTTTACATTTCGTTTTAAACTTCTGTTTTGATGAAGTGTTTTCCTCGTAACTCTCTTTTGTTGCTGTAGTTTTCTCAGCTTTCTGCTTCTATTGTTTTTGGTTTTGTTTAGCTTTTAGTTTTTGCTTTGTGTAGGTTTTTTCCATTTCACTCTGCAATCTTAACTTTTTGTTTAATTAGGGGTGGAGCACCAAAGGTGCAAGACACCTATTGTTTTTCGAAAAATATTTTATTATTTATTATTTTTTTATTTTATTATTATTCTTTACTGTCTTTCCGGGGACTTTTGGGCACCTGAACATTAACGAAAAGTCCCAGATTTTTGCACACGCCTCAGACCTGGTGAAAACTTATGTTTGATTGTGTTTCGAAAAATGAATAAAAAAAATTGCTCTATAGCGCCACCTAACGCGT
The DNA here is from genome assembly GCA_900490495.1 of Danionella dracula. Lineage (NCBI taxonomy): Eukaryota > Metazoa > Chordata > Actinopteri > Cypriniformes > Danionidae > Danionella > Danionella dracula. Next base: position 2,030,939 of record UELW01000889.1, read on the forward strand.
TGTTGCCGCTTTTGCGCAACCAGTATGTCGGAGGCGAATTAAATTAGGTGCAGATGTGTAAAGTACCAAGCTGCAACTTTTGATAATATGAATCCTGTTTCCAAAATCGACAGGAAGTCGGTTATTTTGCCAAAAACCTCTAAAAATGGGCGTTTTTGCTCATCCTACACTTTGATGAACTTCTCCCACAGATTTTATCCAAACATCTCCAAACTTCTTGAGTATCATCATAAGGCATATGGCATGTGATATTGAGACGCATTTTCGACTATCATAAAGTATGTGGTCGTGGCGGCGGGCCAATGTCCAAATTTCGACTCGAAACAGGAAGTTGTTATAACTCGGGCATAGAATATCCGATCCGGCTCAAACTTGTTTCATTCTCATCGTTGTCCAAGCCCGAGAACAGGCGTATGACAACGAACATCATCCGCCATAGCGCCACCTAGTGGCGAGCATTAAAAGCCTGTTTTTTGTGTTTTTTTATGCTTATATTTCAGGCACTGTATTGCATACACACTTAAAACTTGTTGCATGTGTGTAGGACCTTAAGACCTACAAAAAAGTCTGAGGGTCTTGAAAATGAAACTTATGAACATATGTAAATGACCAAGCTGCAACTTTTACTAATAAAAATCCTGTTTCCAAAATCGATGTGAAGACGGACATTTCGCAAAAACCTCAAAAAGTGTGCGTTTTCGCTCGTTTTAAACTTTGACAAACTCCTCCTAGGCGAAATGTCTGATCAAGCTGAAAATTGATGTGGTTACTCATAACACATTAGGGAAAAAAAGTTATCAAAAGCTAAGAAGTACGTCAAATGGTCTTGGGGTGGCGCCACAGCAAAGTTCACCCTTCAAAATTGTGGAAAAAAATGTACATATTTTAGTCTGTATCTCTGTTCAAGATAATCCACTATCAACAAAAACAGCCTGGTATGATTAGCCTTAACAGGCTCAACAAAAGCATATGCATCACTGTGACTGCGCTTTTGGCTCTACAGCGCCTCCTTACTGCCCCCTTAAATGTGACCAAAATCTTCGTTTTAGCTGTTTTGACCCATTGAACATGTTAGAAAGCCCACCAAAATTAGTTCGAAGGTCATGTTCAATGAGTATAATAAATGAACACTGTCACTGAAATCGTATCTTGGATGACAGCTCTGCAGCGCCCGCTTGAACGCGAAAAAAGCTTAACACAGAATTTAACAAACTTCTCTCAGGAAAATTTCCACATCGAGCTGATTTTTGGTCTGGTGACTCTGAAGGCATTTGGGACCAAAAGTTATCAAAAACTTAGAAGTTTGTGAAGTTTGTGTTTCTTTGCATGTTTAACATTTTAACACAATATTTTTGTTTTATTTTTTATAAAAAATTTTGTCTTTGTTTTGGCATATTTATTTGGTCCATATTTGTGTCTGTTTCTCTTTTTCCATTTTGTTGATGTTTCAACTGTTTTTTGTTTAATTAAGCTATTTATTATGCTTTTCTTTCCTTTTGGCTATCCTCTTCTTTTTTTTATCGAGCTTTTATTTAATCATAATTAATAATCAATATTTTTTTCTATTTGAAGCTTTCAATAAGCAGGCTCTTGGGAATTTTCTCTTCATTTTTTAACTCAGCAGTTGTCATGATTAACAAACATTTATTTGGTGTTTTGCTCCCTGGAAGCCCAGTGTTTCTGACCTCTGCGTAAGCCTCCAAAGAGAGAGAAAGAGAAGATGGAGAGAGAGGATAGAAAGAGAGAGAGAGAGAAAAAGAAGATACAGAGAGAGAAAAAGAAGATAGCGAGAAGATTGAGAAAGAGAGAGGAGAAAGCGAGATGATATATATAGAGAGAATAGAGAGAGATGGGGTGAATAGAGAGAAGAGAGAGAGAAAATAGAGAGAGAGGGAATATATAGATAAATGATAAAGAGGAGAAAGCGAGAGGATGGAGAGAGGGGGTAGATAGAGAGGAGAAAGAGAGGATAAAGAGAGAGAAAGAGAAGATAGAGAGAGAGCATAGAAAAAGAAAAAAGATAGAGAGAGAGAGAAGATTCAGAGACTATATTGAGAAATGATTGAGAGGATATATAGAGAGAGAGAATAGAGAGAGAGGGGATAAAAAAAATCTGTGAGAGAGACAGAGGGAGAAAGCGAGCGAAGGTTGGAGTGAAGCCCGGCTCTGTTGCTGCTGCAGATCTCTTTGGTCTTTGATCTCACACAGACTTCGTTTGGCCCGCTCTGAAGCGCTGGCCTGTCTTTCATCGCGCTGATAATTGCTTCTGCTCTGTCTCCACATCTTTTAACTCAAATAAACGCTGCTTCGCTAATCACAGATTTGATCGCAAATCAAACACGGCCATCACCAAACCCACAAAACCAACGTTTGTAGCCACAGATGAGGATCTGAAGAAAGCATGTTGCGCTGCTTTGATTGCGAGGAAACGAATGCTGTGTGTTAAGCTCTTGCGGGCTCATCTGTAGCGCTAGCTATCCAGTCAGCAGGAGCTAGCGCTGCTCATTATAGGCAACATGATCAAAAGGATTGTTTTGGTAATATTTGAAACTTACTCTCTTCTCTGCAGTATATTGCATTGAGATCATTTCAATTCAGGTGGATAAGGTGATCGACTTGTGATCGGAAGATCTTCAGTTCGAACCCAAGATCCACTGAGTTGAAGGATGAGTGAGTGATGGAACGCTTGCTCTCCATATTCAGCAACCACAGCTGTAGAGCCCTCGAGCGAGCTCCAGTTCCCCGACTGCTCCCCGGGGCCCGCAGCCATGGCTCCCACTGCTCCTGGTGAGTGTTCATGGACAGATCATGTTAGTGACTCTAATCACGCTAGTGATTCACTCTCTAATCACGTTAGTGACTCTAATCATGCTAGTGACTATCTAATCATGCTAGTGATTCTCTAATCACGTTAGTGACTCTAATCACGCTAGTTACTCTCTAATCACGCTAGGGACTCTCAAACCACGCTAGTGATTCACTCTCTGATCATGTTAGTGACTGTAATCAGGCTAGTGACTCTCTAATCACGTTAGTGACTAATCATGTTAGTGACTCTCTAATCACGTTAGTGACTAATCACGCTAGTGACTCTCTAATCATGTTAGTGACTAATCACGCTAGTTACTCTCTAATCACGTTAGTGACTCTAATCACGCTAGTGATTCTCTAATCATGTTAGTGACTCTAATCATGCTAGTTACTCTCTAATCACGCTAGTTAATCACTCTCTAATCATGTTAGTGACTCTAATCAGGCTAGGGACACTAATCACGTTAGTGACTAATCATGTTAGTGACTCTAATCATGCTAGTGACTCTCTAATCACGCTAGTGATTCACTCTCTAATCATGTTAGTGACTCTAATCAGGCTAGGGACTCTAATCACGTTAGTGACTAATCATGTTAGTGACTCTAATCACGCTAGTAACACTCTAATCACGTTAGTGACTAATCACGCTAGTGACTCTCTAATCATGCTAGTGACTCTTTAATCACGCTAGTGACACTCGAATCACGTTAGTGACTAATCACGCTAGTGACTCTCTAATCATGCTAGTGACTCTTTAATCACGCTAGTGACTCTCTAATCACGCTAGTGACTCTCTAATCACGTTAATGACTCTTATTATGCTAGTGACTCTCTAATCACGCTAGTGACTTTCTAAGGCAAGGCAAGTTTATTTGTATAGCACATTTCGTACACAGGGTAATTCAAAGTGCTTTACATTGGAAATAAAGAGTAATGCTGCGTTCACACCGGGAATTGGTAAACGCGCGAATCGTCGCTAACTCACCGCTATTAAATCTGATTTCAAACGCGGGCTGAAATAACGCGCGTGACGCGCGATATTGGTGACGTCAGTGCCGGGGGAGGAGCTTCCAGCAGGCTTCTTGCTTGGATCAATTGTCGAAGTCAAGAGAAAAGCTGCTATTAATATTTCCTGAAGGCAGAAATACGGAGAATTTGCCGACTGTTTACTAAGTACAGGCTTCTATTTCACCAGCAGCGTCCATCAGTCTCCTCCGGTGAGTGGATATTTTAATATCACGTTGAATTAAAAGGTTTTTACTGTCTGTTTCTCCATATACCCCCATGTCATGGGTTATTACTTTATTGTAGTTTAATAAAATGTAAAGTAATCATTCAAATGTAAAGTCATCAACAAAAGCTATATTAAAAGAACATATATTGGTGTAAATACAGTGCTTCACATATAATATGTTGTATAACGTTATTTTGCAAAATGTAACCTTGTATTAGTTATTGTACAGGTTACTTGAAGTTCAATACAAACTGTGGTTTTAGTAGTGTATTATGCAGATGTTTGTACAATACCTCGATGTAACTGCTGTCACTTTTTATGTAACAGTAGTGAATGGTACATTAATAGTGAATTTTTAAATACTTTGTAATTTCCCAATTAGTGAAGCAAAAATGAAAGATGTCACAAGGATGTGTGTTAACTTGATATCTGCTGTGATTAATTGTGATTAATTTCTCTGTTTTTAAGATATCTTACAACTGCAGACATCTATGGAGCATTACCTCTTGAGTTCACTTTGAAGATGTCTTCCATAATGTTTTAAAACCTGCAAACACAAGAACACTGGCTGCAGGGTCTTGGTTAGGATTCTTCCAAAGATGCCATCATGGACCTCTCATCTACCAAGAGAGCAGCGTAGACCTAGATGTTTTCCTATCTGTATACTTTTAGCTGGCCAGTGAGGTTTTTAATAGATTCTATTAGTTTTAGTTCACATTGAGATGTTTTGTTGTCATGTAAATTCGTTGAGTACAGCACAGTTCTACATAGTTCGTTGTGTAGACCTTTATCAATCTGGGATCGTTTGTTGCAAAGTAGAAGATTCATAGATATTGTTCCTCAGGTACATGTGTTTATCACCCTATGTTTACATTACACAGTTTGTATTTCCACCACGTTTTGTTGTTTAGTGAAAAGTACAGCTTGTTTAAATGCTTTGTTGCAAAGATTAAATATTGTTTGAAGTACATTTGTGTAGTCTTTGCAGTCTTTTAGACAAGAACATAGGTCAATTATCATTGAATACTTATTTCGTTAAACTTTAATATTTAAATACCCCAACTTTAAAAGGAAACAAAGAATCATTTAAACAATTACTTTCTATAACATTAACGTCTTTGCTAATAACTTAACCTTTAAGAGCTATTGATTTGTACAACAAGGCATAATATAAATAATTTTAAATATTTGCCATGATAATGTAATACTGTTACATTACATGTAAAGAAATTATCACACAGAAATCGTAAAGCAAGAGACAAACCATTTATTTACAAACGCAAACAAGGTTAAATGTACATGCATGTAAAACGTTAAGACACATGAAGGATATTGCTTTGAAGAAAGATGTGCAACGGAAAAGTTCCTAATTCCTGTCTTCAGGCGACACCTTCAGCAGAGCAGGGACCGACTCGAGCCTCTTCGCTCCCCGGGAAGCATGACGCGGCGCCGGGCAGCAGAGAGCTCCCGCTCAGTTCCCCGGCTACTTCGGGGACAACCACTGTTGTCGCGCTGAATAAAATGACAAGACATTTACACCGCGAAAGCGAAAGGATTTAGCATATACAGAACGTATGAACCATTAAAAATATAGTAAAAAATGCAATTACAAGCATTTATACGCCCGAAAACAGCGTTAGCTTGCAGGCTAAATGCTAACGACAACAGGCTTGTTTTATATAGAATCCGAGATATGTAGAAAGCTGTAAACTCACCTGAATCCGACTGCTTGCCTGCTTTCTTCAAAGCGAATCCTTCATTGATTAGTTAGTTTAGAAATAAAGTTTTTATCAAGACTCTTTGCCTCGCTTGCGAGAAAGTTGGCCGCCATGTTTTCCAAAAATTTCAGCTTGGCCAAAAATTGCGTCATCAGCAGAACAAGCTCCTGGTTGGCTGGCGCAAACCCCGATATGAATATCCGCTGCGAAAAAGGCGTCAAAAGTTCAGAAAATTCAACTTTTTCTGCGTCGACGCCGATTCCGCTTTTCACGCTGACGCCAAAACGCGCTAGACGCAACGCCGTTTCCGTCGTTTACGCGACGCAACTGACGCAGAACTCCTTTGCCGCGGCTGGCCATTGACTTAACACACAAATCAAACGCCAACCACGCAAGTTCCGCGCCCGGTGTGAACGCCACATAAAAAGAAAGTGCATTTAATAAAATCAAGCATAAAAAAGTAATACAAAATCAAATTGCTTACAATTTCTTATCACAACCGCGTGATCTTCTGTAGAATAGCTTACTCAAATTTAATCAAGTACAGGACACCACTCTCACAGGATAACCAGTTCCTAATTTCTTATCATCTACAATTTAATTTTTCTCAAAAATGGAATATACCTGAACAGGCAAGGAAAATAAAATTGAAAAAAAAATTTAAACAAAGATCAAAATGAGAATTGCAGAGGTAAAAAAGTTGTTCGGACGTTAGTGCTCAGTTGACAAAAGCGCAACTAAATAGGTGAGTCTTTAGCCTGGATTTAAACGTGACTGAAGTGTTTGCACCCTTGATCTCCTCTGGAAGTTGGTTCCATCTGTGGGCCGCATGGTAACTAAAGGAGTATTTTCCCTGTTTGGAATTTACCCAGGGTAGATCTAATTTATTTGAACCGAGGGATCTCAGCTCTCTGTTTGGTGTGTATTCACTGATCATGTCTGTTAGGTATTTAGGTGCTAAGTTAGGTTTGGACTTATATACGAGCAGCAGAACTTTTCTGAAGGAGAGCGGCAGACAGTGTAGAGACTTAAGAACTGGAGAAATGTGTTCTGACTTTCTAGTTTTGGTTAGAATTCGAGCCGCTGCATTCTGAACGAGCTGTAGCTGTTTACTGTTTTTTTTGGGAAGACCGGTGAGAAGGCCGTTACAGTAGTCCAGCCTGAGATGAAAGCATGAATCATTTTCTCTAAATCTTGTCTGGAAACAAAGCATCTGATTCTTGTGATGTTTCTAAGATGGTAATAAGCGGATTTCATCATTGCTTTTACGTGGCTATTTAGACTAAGATCAGAGTCCAGAATCACTTCAAGTTTCCTGACCTGATTTGTAGTTGTTAGGCCCTTGGCAGTGAGATACGTGTTAACCTTAACAACCTCGCTTTTGCTTCCGAATGCAATGACTTGAGTTTTGACCTTGTTTAATTGAAGAAAGTTGTTTTCCATCCAGTTTTTAATCTCATCAAGACTTTGACAGAGAGAGTTTATGGGGTTGTAGTCATTTGGGGAGATAGCTAGATAAATTTGAGTATCATCAGCATAACTATGGTATGATATCTGGTTCCTTCTCATAATTTGGCCCAGTGGAAGCATGTACAGGTTAAAAAGTAAAGGAGCAAGGATTGAGCCTTGAGGGACTCCACACGACACTGCAGTCCACTGCGACATGTAATCACCTATGTTTACATAGAAGCCTATTCCTTCTAAGTATGATCTGAACCATTTAATCACAGTTCCTGAAAGACCGACATAGTTTTCTAGTCTATTGAGAAGGATTTTGTGGTCAACTGTGTCAAAGGCAGCGCTTAGATCGAGTAGAATCAGGACAGTCACTTTTCCTGAATCAGTGTTTAACTGGATGTCATTGACTATCTTCAGTAGTGCGGTCTCTGTGCTGTGGTGAGCTCTGAAACCAGACTGATAACAATCCATGTGTTCATTTTGGGTCAGGAATTCAATCAGTTGTTTTGCCACAATCTTTTCCATAATTTTACTAATAAAAGGGAGATTTGAGATGGGCCTGTAGTTGCTCAGTACAGTATTGTCTAAGTTTGTCTTTTTCAGTAATGGCTTTACCACTGCTGTTTTAAGGGATTTGGGGAAAAAGCCGGAGCACAAGGAGGTGTTTATAATTTCTAAGAGGTCCTTTTCTAGACTCTTAAGAACCATTTTAAAAAAGACTGTTGGTAGAGTGTCAAGACTGCATGTTGATGTTATAAGGCTCTGAACCGTTTCTATTAATGTTTTGCTATCGATTGGATTGAAGGTGCACATTGAGAGTGGAGGCTGAGGAGGTCTATCCCCAGCCCTGCAGTGGGAAGCAATAATGCCTTTTCTGATGTTAATGATTTTATTGATGAAAAATGAAGCAAACTCATTGCATTTATCTTCAGACAGAAGCTCATTTGGAGTCTGGTTTGGTTGGTTGGTTAACCTCTCTACTGTTGCAAAGAGAGTTTGCGTATTGTTGAGGTTGTTATTAATTAAGTTTGAGAAATACTCTTGCTTAGTTGTGATTAATTCTGAATTAAAACCATGAAGACTCTCTTTATAAAGGTCATAGTGGATGACAAGTTTGGACTTTCTCCACCTTCTTTCAGCCTTCTTGCAAAGTCTTTTCATACTTTGAACTTTTGTTGAAATTCTCCAGGGTGTTTTTTTGTCACCCAGGTTTCTTCTTGACAGTTATAGGCGTGATGTCATCTATAACGGATTTGATTTTTAAAGTAAATGCATCAAGAAGGAAGTCTGCTGTGCCAGCAGTGATGCTTGGTGTTTCAGATATGGCATGCATAAACATGTCTCTTTCTAACAGAAATTGATTTTGCAATTTTGACGTGGGAGATTGCCGCATCAACAAAAACACAGAAGTGATCAGACAGAGCAACATCTTGCACAACGGTGGATAAAATATTTAAGCCCTTACTAAGCCCTTACTAAGTCCAGTGTGTGACCGTGACAATGTGTGACACCCTGAACGTGTTGAGTCACGTCGAAGGTGTTTAAAATATTGTTGAGTTCTTTGGCAGCATTATTATCGGGCTTGTCCATGTGAATATTAAAATCTTCAGCGATGATAAAAGAGTCAAACTCTGAAGAGATGGCAGAGAGCAGTTCAGTGAAATCATCGCTAAACCCTGTAGTGTATTTTGGAGGCCTGTATAAGGTGGTGAGAAGAACCCGTTTGGTGCTTTTTAAAGCTATACTCAAATATTCAAAAGATGTGTAATCCCCAAGATTGACCTGTTTGCATTCAAAAATGTTCTTGTACATACTTGCTATTCTGCCTCCTTTTTTATCAGAACGAGAGGCGTGTCTATATAAGAAGTTTCCTGGAGCAGCCTCGTTTAGTATGGTTGCACTACAGCTATCATCTAGCCATGTTTCAGTTAGCAACATAAAATCTAAGTCATGTGTTAAAATAAAATCATTTACGAGGTGTGCCTTGTTTCTAAGTGACCTAACATTTAGAAGTGCTATTTTTACCCTGTTTTCTGTGGGTTCAGATATGATGGTCTCTGGCTTACAGTTTATTTTAATCAGGTTTGGTCTGCTTGATTTCTGATTTCTAGCAGACCTTTTCTTCCACTTGTTTTGTCTATTTCTAGCAGGCCTTATCTGTATCGCTAATAAAGTAAGAGGTAAAGGAGCTAAGGACATCTGCCTGTTCTGAAAACAGTCGAGAAATAATAAACTCTAATCTGAAGAAACAAAGGTGGAACTTATTGGATAAGGAATTGTTTTCTCAAAAATCATACTTAAGCAAAGATGCCAGCAAACATGGTTTATTGTCCGTGAATCAAAGCTTAAAAATTTTAATCCACACATTGTAATGAGTCTGCTATGACCACTTGTTTTCCATAGTTTGTTTAATCATACTAGTGACTCTCTAATCCCACTAGTGACTCTCTAATCACGCTACTGACTCTCTAATCAAGTTAGTGACTCTAATCATGCTAGTGACTCTCTAATCACGCTACTGATTCTCTAATCAAGTTAGTGACTCTAATCATGCTAGTGACTCTCTAATCACGCTACTGATTCTCTAATCAAGTTAGTGACTCTAATCATGCTAGTGACTCTCTAATCACGTTAGTGACTCTAATCACATTAGTGACTCTAATCACATTAGTGACTTTCTAATCATATTCGTGTCTCTAGCACACTCGCAACTTGCTAATTATGCTAATAACATGATAGAAACATGCTTATCATGCTGCTGACGTGATATTAATTTACTGGCATGATCATCATGTGACTATTATGTTACTAGCACAATTATCATCTTACTCAATTGATAACCAAGCTAGTAACATGTTAGTCAGTTGCTAATTGTGCTATGAACATCCCAACACCTTGCTAATCATGCTAAGAACAAGATATTCGTTTGCTAATCACGCCAGTCATTTGCTCACCATACAAGTAGCAGACTAGTGACTTTCTAATCATGGAGGTAACATGTTACGCACTCACTAATCATGCAAGTAATATGTTCTTAACTTGTTATCAATCAAGTTTTTATATAGCGCTTCTTTAGCAATTGCTTTCAAAGCAGCTTCACAAAGTCCTCGTGAGGATCAGGTAGAGTAAATAGGACTTCCCTCTGTGAGGGGACTCTCGCTGACTGAGGCAGGTGCTAATCACCTCCCCAGCATAAAGAGTAGCACCTTTGCCAGACATTCTAGCTGATTTTTTGAAGATGAAACGAATGGTGAAGTTTCATAAAGTATATTTTTATCAAAAAAAAAACAAAAGTAAAAAAATAACGTGATAGCCACTTACAAGTTATTGCTGTAGGGGCCTGTTTGTTTTGGGTATTTCAAAAATCATCTTTGGATCCCACAATCCCAGTTTTAGGAGCTTAAACTCGTTCACGATTAAAACGGTAAATTCAACCCTGCCTGGCTCAATGTGGTTGGTTTCATTAGAAGCATAATCAAAACTAACAAAAACAACTTTTCTTTCTGATTCTTCTTCTGCTCAGATCACTTCTTTGTGACCCACTTGAGTAAAACTTTGGCATGTGACTAATTGCCTCTGATGTAAGATACTTTTGGTGATGGCGTCTGCTAAATAGAAGGTGGTCTCCCTCTGTTCCTCTCCTCGTGTACATTCCCCTTTTCTCTCCTTGTGAGGTTTGAAACTTTGCTTTAGTTTGCTCTTCAAAAGTGAACTAAAAATAGTTTGGCCTCGTGGGAAGTCACAGAGAGGTCATTCCTATACTGAACGAGAGCGAGAGCGTCTCCCAGACCTCCTTCAGGTGCTCCGAAGCTAAATCAGGATTGCGTCTGGATCAGAAACGCTCACCGTGAAGCTCAAGGGCAGTGTATGCTTCCTAATCAAACTCGTGCACAAGCTGTCCTGGTGTCCAAAGGGTTTGGAGCTGAGAGTTCCAGATCTTTATTCTATATAACCCTTTTACTTTCTGTTCCCCTCCTCCTGTGTTTCATTGCTGGTGTCCTCTGTTTGCTAATAATTCCTGCTCTGGTCCTGAAACTAAAACTGGGTCAGAGCTGTTCATCTAAAGCCTGTGACCTGCGCGTCCTCTCCTGCATCCAGCCTGAATCAGCTCGTCTTTCTCCCAAAGTAACCACAGCTCGCCTCTTCTCTTTCACAGCCTCCTCCAAACGCTCACCTTCATCTCTGTGTGCAGTGGTTATTTCATTCAAACCTTTATTTCTGAAAGGAAGCATTTTATTGTAGCAACTCTAGTGGTGCACTGCACTGTGTGTGAAGCTCGTTTCTAACACATCTAACACAACAGAGTTATAACAGTGCTTCGTTCATGCAGCAGATTCGTTTATGAGAGTGAATAGGCTTTTGGTTTTTAAATCAAAGGCTCTCACATAGTATTAGCTCAGCATCACAGGCATATTGGGAAAGCATACCAGGCAACTGGAGTGAAACTTACCACCTCCCAACAAGGTCTGACCATCATACAATGTGGGTATGGAGAGCTCCTAGAACTGTGGATGATGTGTTGGTCTTTATAGTCTTCAGTCTTGCCCATGTCTTGGGCTCTATAGTCTCCAGTATTGCCCATGTCTTGGTTTCTATAGTCTCCTTGTCTTGCCCGTGTCTTGGGCTCTATAGTCTCCAGTCTTGTCCATGTCTTGGTCTCTATAGTCTCCAGTCTTGCCGATGTCTTGGTCTCTATAGTCTCCAGTCTTGCCCATGTCTTGGTTTCTATAGTCTCCTGTCTTGCCCGTGTCTTGGGCTCTATAGTCTCCAGTCTTGTCCATGTCTTGGTCTCTATAGTCTCCAGTATTGCCGATGTCTTGGTCTCTATAGTCTCCAGTCTTGCCCATGTCTTGTTTTTTTAGAGTTTCTAATCTTACCCTTTTAGTTTTGTCCATAGTTTCCAGTCTTGTCCACTAGTAATTTTCCACTGTATTCATTCTTGATCATTTATTAGTTTCTCTAGTCTTTTGTCTTGTCTATGTCTTGGTCTCAATGATCTCTAGTCTGGCCTATGTAGTGGTCTAGTCTTGTCTATGTCTTGGTCGTTATAGCCTTAAGTTTTGCCTATGTCTCTTTTTCTATAGTCTCCAGTCTTGCCTATGTCTCATTTTATATAGGCTTTAGTCATGTCCATCTCTTGCTTTTTTTACAGTCTCCAATCTTGCCCTTTTTTTGTGTCTAATCTTAAGTCTTGCCCACAAGTCATTTTCCATATTATTCAGTCTTGTCCATGTCTTGGTTTTTATAGTATCTAGTTTTGCTTATGTTTTTATTTCTATAGTCCCTAGTCTTGCCCATGTGGTGGCCTCTACAGTATCTAGTCTTGCCTATGTCTTGATTTCTATGGTCTCTAGTCTTGCCCATGTAGTGGCCTCTATAGTATCTAGTCTTGCCTATGTCTTGATCTTTGTAGTTCTTGGTATTGCCATCTTGTTGTCTTTAAAGTCTATTTTGTTGCATATTTCTTGGTCGCTATAATCTTAAGGTTTGCTTATTTCACATTTAATATAGTCTTCCGTTTTGCCCATTTTTGGTCTCTATAGTGTCTGTTCTTGCCTATATGTCTATTTCTATAGTCTCAAGTCATGCCAATGTCTCATTTTTTAAAGTCTCCAATCTTGCTCATGTCTAGGTATCTATATTTTCCAGTCTTGCATCATACTGGGAGAAAAGCGGCTCTCCAAACTTCTCTGGATCAGCCAGAGAAAATCCAATAAAGGCCAACCTATAATAAAAGTTAAAAAATGAGCTTCAAGGTGTTCAAGTTTCTAGCACCAATGGTACATCTGAACCCCCCAAAAAAATAATTTTGCAACGTCCACAAGAACACTGATCGCCCAAAATAGGAAATCATTTGATACAGTTTAACTCGTGTTGCGCTTTCAACCGCATCTCCATTTTCTTGTCAAAATGAACCCTCTTTTGATTGGTTGAACTGATTGTCAGAGCTCTTTTTTTAACAGTCCATTTGTATATCCTGTCAGTCATTTCTGTTGCTTTTCACAAGGACGCATTCTCCCTCACAATATATCTCCAAGAAAGCTCAAAACTGAACATAAACGAGGTGAAAAGGTCATAGAGAGAGTGTAATTGGAGAGTGTTTCTGCGCAGTTCGGGGTGAGCTCTCCTCACTGTAGTTTATCAGCAAACTCTGAGTCACGAAGCAGCTATCTGTGTGTTTAGTGCTGACATTGAAAGCCCTTCATTCTCTGTGCCGTGTAAATGCTCTCTATTAAGTGAAGGCCTCTTGACTCGTGATTTCCCTGATGAATCGGGAAGCGTAGAGCAGCTAGCTGCGGGTTAACTAGGACGCTATTAGGAGTCACTTAAACCCAATCTGAATGTGATTTGTCTCCTCAGCTCAACGGCTCTCCAAAGCTCCTGGAACGTTAGAGGTGCGCTCCAAAGATGGACTTGTCTCTCATTTCAGCACTCTCCTCATATGATGTATCCACCGCTAAACGTCACCTCCCTTAGTTACTGTTGCTAAGTGTGACAAGCCACATTTTCCTGTCGCACTATCTTAAAGTAGAAACGTTTTTCTGTCTTGTTTGAGTGTGAAGGAGGAAAAGGATGCAGCGCTTTCTTATTTCTTCTCTGAGCGATTGCTGTGTAACGGTAGTCTCTGTTTTACTTTTAAAGAGCTCATCCGATGTAACCTTCACACAAACACTGTTTTTATCTGATTATTTTGATCACTTGCTCCATCTTGAGCTTCCTGCTGCTTCAGTTCTGTTGCACTGCAATAAATGACAACAAATGAAGGGAAATCTTGATTTCTGGGAACCAAAATATACCTTATCAGTCATCATGTTGTTACTGATTTAATTTGATTATCCAAGAAGCAGTTTGAGAGAAAGATGCATGGTCAATCACTGCTAAAGGTTTAGCGTTTAGCTTTAGCCACTAGCGTGTCATTTTTATCTGCGTTCTCTCCACTCAGCTTGTTCCTCATTTGGCTTTTTTTTGCTAGTCAAGACCGCTGAGAGGCTGCAGAAGAAGGTATAGAGTTCTTTCTAGTATATGTTTTCTTTCTAGTAAAATGCCCTGATGTTAACATTGCCCCTTTTTCATGTTATTAACCTCTTAATTTGATTGTTCAAGAAGCAAATTGAGAGACAGATCATTACAAAAGAGTTCGCTGTATCCATGAATCCAGGGTTTTCATTTGCATTTGCTCCACTCCGCTTGTTCCTCATCTGGCTTTTGTTGCTAGTCAAGACCGCTGAGAGGCTGCAGAAGAAGGCTCGGAGGAGCATGATCATCCCTAAAAATACATCTTGTTCTTATGTTAATTAAAACTCATTTAGCTTTCGCTTGCTAGTAAACTCAATGGTGTGAACAGCGGGTACACATCTCAGACGCTGTTTTTCATGTTGTTAACCTCTTAATTAGATTTTCCAGGAAGCAGTTTTTACAGAAAGACACATACACAATACATTCCCAATCAAAGGATTGGCTTGTAGCTTTAGTCACTAAACCAGGGTTTCCATTTGCATTCGCTCCACTCCGCTTTTTCCTCATCTGGCCTTGGCTGCTAGTTGAGATTGCTAAGAAGCTGCAGAAGAAGGTTTAGAGGAGCGTGATCATCCAAAAAATGAATGTGTTACATTAGTATGTTATAAGTTAGCTTTCTCGTCTCAGTAAAATTCATTGGTGCTAATGAGGAGAGACTTTTTCACTTTTTCATGTTCTTAACCTCTAATTTGATTTTCAAAGAAGCTGATTTAGAGAAAAGCTATTAGCTTAGCGGTTTCATTTGCGTTTGCTCCTCTACTCTTGTTCCTCATCTGTATTTTTGTTGCTACCCGGGAGTGTTTGAAATTGCAGAAAATGTTTAGAGGAGCGTGATCATTTCTGAAAGACTGCATCTTGTTGTTAGGAAGTCGTGTTGTAGTCCTACGTTTGTTGTCCGTTAGAAAATTTAGTGGATTGTTTTTTGAAGGGGGTTTTATTTTGTTATTTTGGCCTTTCTCCATCCCAGTCATTTTCATTATTTGATGTTAAATGTTTATTTGTTTCTACATCTATAAAATGGTAACTTTTTCATATTTGAAATGGTTTGTGTGTGGTGTTCTGTTGGTGGTGGTTGGGTTTTTTTTTTTAGCTTAAATGTTCCTCCATGCTCTCCTGTTTGTTTTTTTAGCTTAAATGATCCTCCGCACTCTCCTCTTCTTAAAACGAGTCGTAACAACAAGGTTTTCACTTCGTTCACCTCTCTGTATCCTCTGGAGTGCTCCCTCTCTCTGTGTTTGTATGTGTTGAGGTGGTGAAGCAGCGCTCCAGCGGAGTTAAGCGTGTTTTATGGTTCCTCACAGCTGATATCGCTCTGGTTTTATTACACAGCGAGCTCCGCTTTCACTCCAATCGATGTTTACTCGCTCACTGTAACCCTGTACCTGAGGCTCGCAGAGCTTCAGTGAGGATGCTATGGGCTCCTGATATTTGAGAGGTTTTAGTGTGTGCTCTGAATACTCCTATACTTTCGTGCGCTGTAGGAATATGCGCAGTGAATTTCAACAGAGTCAATCAAGCCAAACTTCACTGACAAAAAAAGATTTATTTAATCAGTTTAAGGTTTTTAAGTCACTAACTCGTCTCCTGTGCTCTCGTTATCTTCGATGAGCTGCAGATTACACTGAGAGAAAGAAAATCTTCTGTTTTCTCAACATTTGAACTCCAAGGAGAGAGAAATTAACAGCTTGTCAGCTTGTTGTGTAATTCTCAGAGAAGAAGAAGATATGTAAAGATCTGTGAGAAGATCCTCAGAGAAGAGGAAGAGATGTAAAGAGCTGTGAGAAGATCCTCAGAGAAGAGGAAGAGATGTAAAGATCTGTGAGAATATCCTCAAAGCACCCAAGTGCTGGAGTGGGTGCGCGGTGATGTCAGAAAAGCACGAACCTCCAGATTTCCAGTTTATACAGAACATCTGTGGTTCATCTAACCACATTTTGGTCCAGTCGACTGCATGCCTCGAGTGGAGCTCGCAGCAAGTTTCTGTGGGTTGCCAGATTCTCTCAAGAGGAGTTTTTCAGTTTTCAGCACGAGAGGAATGAGTGTTTGTACACGTTCCTGGTGTTTAGTGTAACATCGCCTCTAGTTCCCGAGTCTCAGGGTCTCGAACTCGATCCCCGCAGAATGTTTACCTCGCTCCGAGTCCAGTGCTTGTTGTGCTTTCAGAAGTGTTTCCGAAGGTCACTCTCCCTCTCTCACTCTCTCTCTCACCTGTCCTCATTTACTCGACCCATTGCTATGACGACTAGTTTTCTCTGGTCGTCATAGCAACTGCATCATCCTTGGCTCCGGTGAGGAGCGGAGCGCAGGCTGGAGAGGAGTCTGATCAGATTTGAGAAACATCTATTTGAATTCGAATTTTGTTACTGTGAATGCTCTTCTGTCGCGAGGTTGCGGCCTGAAGGAGAAGATGAGAACGTGATGCCAGCCAATAATCGATCAATAATCGACTGCAATAATCCAGATCAGTATTCTAATTGTGGATCATTTATTGAAACAGAATTTGAGGGGTGACACTGGCGCAGTGGATAGCACGGTCGCTGGTTTGAGCCTCGGCTGCATCAGTTGGTATCTCTGTGTGGAATTTGCATGTTGTCCTCGTGATCACGTGGGTTTACTCCAGGTCCTCCGGTTTCCTCCACAAGTCCAGAGACATGAGGTACCGGAGAACTGGGGAAACGCAGTTGTCTGTAGAGTATGAGATTGTGTACTGTAAAATATTATGAAGAGTCGATACAATTTGCTGGAAGATTCCAAGTAAACTTTACTTGAGGCTGGTGTGGTTAGTTTTTAATGGAGAATTCTATTGAAATTTCTCACATTTTCTGAATGAAATAAGTTTCCTAACTTTTTTTACTAAGCAGTACATTTTTTCCAGTGAATCTCTGGCAGACCGCTGTGTACAAGCCTAATATAATAATATAATATTCCGGGGAATTCTGTGAAGAATGTGACATATAACAATGACAAACCATGGTTCTCTGGAAAACTCAAACAGCTTCGTCAAGCCAAGGGTGCTGCCTACAAGAATGGAGACCGCGCTTTGTACAAATACATTGAATAAGGAGATCAGAGCTGCCAAAAGAATGTACTCTGAAAAGCTGCAAAAACTGTTTGCAACCAACGACCCTGCTTCAGTGTGGTCAGGCCTAAAGACCATCACAAACTGCAAAGCTCCAGCATCTTCATCAATGGGCAATCAAACTTGGTCAATGATCTGAACGAGTTTTACTGCAGATTTGAGACAACCTCCGATTGTCTTCCAGAGCAGCCATTAACACCTCCAGCACACATCCTCACAAACACCTTCAGCATAGTCAATCCTCCCACTCCTTCTCTACAGATCAGCGAGGGTGATGTTGGTCAGCTCTTCAGGAAGAGGAGGAAATCACCAGGTCCTGATGGTGTCTCTTCAACCTGCCTCAGAACCTGGGCTGACCAACTGGCTCCCATCTTCTCTCTGATCTTCAACAGATCACTGGAGCTGTGTGAAGCTCCTGCATGCTTCAAATGCTCCACCATCATCCCCATCCCCAAGAAGCCTAAAATCTCAAATCTACAGAAAAAGACTGGTTTGAAAGACTGGTGCTGGGCCATCAGAAGAACATCATGGGATCCCTACTGGACCCCCTGGAGTTTGCCTACCGATCTAACAGGTCTGTGGAGGATGCAGTTAACACGGGGCTGCACTACATCTTGTAACATTTGGATAAGCCAGGGACCTATGTGAGGATCCTGGTTGTGGACTTCAGCTCAGCATTTAATACCATCATCCCGTCACTGCTTCGAAACAAACTCTCCCAGCTCTCCGTACCTGACTCCACCTGTCAGTGGATCATAAGCTTCCTGACAGACAGACAGCAGCTTGTGAGGATGGGGGAATTCACATCATGTACACGAACCACCAGCTCTGGCGCCCTCCAGGGGTGTGTTCTCTCTCCACCTGTCTTCTCTCTCTACACCAACGACTGCATCTCGCACAACTCCTCTGTAAAGCTCCTCAAGTTTGCAGACGACACCACCATCATTGGTCTCATCCATGATGCTGAGGAGTCTGCGTATAGACAGGAAGTGAAGCAGCTAGCTCTCTGCTGCAGTCTAAACAACCTTGAGCTCAACACCCTCAAAACAGTGGAGATGGTAGTGGACTTCAGGAGAAGCCCCCCTGCACACCCTCCCCTTACCATCATGAACAGCACTGTGACACCAGTGGAGTCATTCAGGTTCCTGGGCACCATCATCTCTCTGGACCTGAAGTGGAGCACACACATCGACTCCATTGTGAAGAAGGCTCAGCAGAGACTGTACTTCCTGCGACAGCTGAAGAAGTTCAATCTTCCACAGACACTGCTAATCCAGTTTTACTCTGCGGTAATCCAGTCTGTTTTCTGCTCCTTTGTCTGGTTTGGCTCCACCTCTAAAGCAGACGTCCGTAGACTTCAGAGGACTATTCATACGGCTGAGAAGATCATCAGTTCTCCCCTGTCCTCCCTCCAGGACCTGTACACCACCAGAGTGAGAAAGAGGGCTAACAAAATCATTCTAGACCTGGCTCACCCCGGCCACCACCTTTTTGAGCTCTTGCCCTCTGGCCGCCGCTTCAGAGCCACCAACACCAGGACTGTACGGAACAAACAGAGCTTCTTTCCCCAAGCTATCCATCTGCTGAACTTAGCTCTTATCTCCCCGTCATCTGTTACCTGCTCCTGGACTCTCACACATTTTATCTCTTTGCAGTTTGCACTTAAGCACACCACGCTTTATAGACTTTGTACAACTGTTTACATTTCATCAATCCTTAATTCTACCTCATAGCCTTCTGTTAACTGCTTGTTGTGTTGCACTTTACTTTACTTATGTGGTTTGTATTGTACTTTGTTGTTTGCACCGACGCCTCCATTGTGCCAAAGGAAATTCCTTGTGTGTGCACACACACACATGGCAATAAAGTTGATTCTGATTCTTATTAATGGTGAATAGGACATCTCAGATGATTCACGTTCTGACCAGCGGCTGTGAAGAACAGATGAAAACAGAGAGTGGAGTGAGCCTGAACCCTTGTTTGCTCCATCGACTCTCATTCCAGCTCCTCCGGAGGAGCTTGGAGCATCTGCGTGACCTGCAGGACTCTGTGTGAGTGTTTGAAGCGTGCTGAAGGAACCACCGGCCTGATGTCACGAATGGTGAGAGTCCGCCGCGGAGAGGCAGATGGTTGGTCCGCTCCGACTCAGAGATCACGTAAACATTGGCCGCACACAGTCTTCTTCTGCTGCTGTCCAGCCTTCTGCTCCTGGTCGAGATGATCGGAGACTCTCCTGGTTTGCTGTTCCAAATGTGTGTGAAGCAGCTGGAATTTAAAACTTGATTTATTCCAAAATGGCACGGTGATGAACATCTTTACTGAAGATTTGTCACTAAGTATTGGTTCGATGTTAAGAGTCTGCGTGTTGTCCTCAACTCCTCGCTTTCATTCTTTCACTCGAGGAACATCACTTTTCTCTATCACCGAGGATCCTTATTTTCACCCTCATTGATTAGTGCAAAATCTCTCCTGATCTTCCCTTCTCTGCTTAACGCCAGACCTTAGTGGCGCTTGACTCGAGTCCATGACAGAGCCAGCTTTTATTTGGAAATTTCAAGCATATCAACGGATTTCGCTCCAGAAATCATGAATTTTTCTCTTTAAATTTCAAAATAAAAGTCTAAATTTGCTCCATTTTAAGAGTAAAATCCATGATTTCTGTAGCGAGATCTGTTTATACGGTTGAAATTACTAAATTAAAATCTAAATTTGCTACATTTCAAGTGTATCGACAGATCTCGCTCCAGAAATCATGATTTTTACTCTTAAAATGGAGCAAATTTAGACTTTTATTTTGAAATTTCAAGTATATTAAAAGAGTGCGCTGCAGAAATGATAATTTTAACTCTTTATTTAAACAAATTTAAGCTTTTATTTTGACATTTCAAGTACATCGAAAATAATTTTTCAACAGACCTAAAATTATGTCCATGCGTTCTCATTTGAATCTAGTTTTTAATATTTTCTAATGCCGAGCAACATTTTACATTCTTACTGTAATCTCATCCCTAAATTCTGTTTCCAGTCGATTCTGGTGTTCCCTCAGAAGACGGTGTTCCCAGATTTAGGTGCTTTACAGACACCGACCGCTTTTTTTAATGACCTACTTCTGAGTAGACTTGAGCGAATGTCTCTCTCTCTCTCTCTCTCTCTACTCTCTTTCTCTCTCTATTCTCTCTCTCTTCTTTCTTTCTCTATCTCTCTCGCTCTCTCTATTTTCACCTCTCTCTATCTCTCTATATCTCTATTCTCTCGCTCTCTCCTCTCTTTCTCTATCTCTCTCTATTCTCTCTCTCCATCCTCTCTCTCTCTCTCTCTCATGCATACAGACACACCTGTAGACGTGCGCTCACAGACTTGTCTCTGTTTCCCTCTCCCTCCCTCTCTGTTTTTTCCCTAGTCTCTCTCTCTCTGTCTTTTTCATCTCTTCCCCTCTGTCTAATTGCCCTCCTCTGTTTCTCTCCTCTCTCTTTCTCCCTCACCCTCTCCTCCTTATCTTCTTTCTCTTGTCTCCTAGTCTCCCTTTTCTTTCCTTTCCCCCTTTCTCTCTCTCTCTTCTCGTTTGTCTCTATTCTCTCTCTCTCCTTTCTTTATCTCTCTCTCTCCCTCTCTCTATTCTCTCTCTCTCCCTCTCTCTTCTCTTCTCTCTCTCGCTCCCTCTCTCTATTCTCTCTCTCTCTCTCCCTCTCTCTTCTCTCTCTCTCTCTCTCTCGCTTCCTCCCCTCTCTCTATTCTCTCTCTCTATCCCTCTCTCTCTCTCTTTCTCTCTCTCTCACTTACCCTTCGTCTGACATTCAGCTTCTCCTGAGCTTCTGCTGATACCCGAGCCGGCTCTCGTTGTGTGTGAGTCGATGAAGCTCCAGAAATAACTTGAGGCAGGATGAGTTTTGAGCGAGCGCAGCGCTCCAGGAATCGAGTGTTCTGATCACATGTTGAAAACGCTGAAGTGATGTTCTCGAGCCTGGATTAAAGGAGCTTCAGTGGAGGATGTTCTGCTGAGGGTTACGTCGCTTGCAACAGAAGACAACAAACAAACACTTTGTGAAACAAACACAGGTTCTGGAGCCTCAGAGATCATTACGCTCTCGCTAAACAAGTATCGCCGCCAGTGTGTTTAGCTTTCGCATGCGTGCAGTGTGCAGAGGCCCTCACTGCGCGTAGCGTGATTCACTCGAGAGCTCAGTTAGTAATTACAGCTTGCGTTGATTTAAAGCGTTCCCCGAAGGGCGTGCGCGCTCACGTGTAACGCTGTGTGTGTTACAGGGTTATGGTGATCCAGTCTGCCACACGAGGCTCTCTTTCCTTCTCCAGAGTGATCCAGTCTCTCTCTCTCTCCACTCCCATCTTCTTCTCTCTCTGCTTTCTCTCCCATTTTCTCTCTCTCTTCTCTCTCTCATCTCTTTTTCTCCCATTCCTTCTCCCTCATCTTTCTCCCTCTCTCTCTACCCCACCCCACCCCCTCTCTCTCTGCCCCACCCCACCCCTCTCTTTCTGCCCCACCCCTCTCACTCTTTCTCCCTCTCCTCTTTCTCTCTCTCTCTCCCTCCGCTCTCTTTTATTCCCACTCTATTCTGTCTCCCCCTCCTCTCTCTCTCTCTCTCTCTCTCTTCTTTCTTTCTCTCCTCCATCACTCTCTTTCTCCTTTTGCTTTCCCTCTCTCTTTCTCCCTATCTCCCTCCATCTCTAGCCCTGCTTATTTCTCCTTTCCTCTTTATATCATGCTCTATCTTTCTTTCTACCCCACCCCTCTCTCTCTCTCTCTTCCTCCCTCTCCTCTTTCTCTCTATCTCTCTTTCTCTCTCCTCTTTCTCCTTCTCTTCTCTCTCTTTTCTCCCCTCTCTTTCACAAAACCCCATAGATCCAACTCACCAATCACAGTGCACCACTCACACTCCTCTCCTCTCTGTAGTACAGCTATAGACATATACAGAGCACAGATAGCGAGAGGGAATCCAGATAACTCCAGCTCTGGTGAGGATGTTGAGAGAGACTGTGATAACGAGGCTGAGAGAGATCCCGGTGCTCCTGACGAGGAGATGTGACCTCTCTGAGATGTCCCTTTGCTCTGTTTGGATCCGTTCGAGTATTTCTCAATAACAGTGGATGTTGGAGCAGCAGATGCTGCGGCGCTCTGTTCCTGACGCGGAGCTTCTCACATTAGCACGAGAGCAGACGGCAGATCTGAGATCACTCTCAATAAAGCTGTCTCCTCCGGAGGCCTCCTGTCTGGAGGGTGTAGCAGCAGCCTGGGTCAGGAGAAGCTGTTCACTGTAATCTAATTTTATGTACGGCTTTAATAATAAGCTCTGCCAGACTACGATCGTGCTTGGCCCAAACACTGTATTCCAGTGCTAGACAAATGTCAAATACGGCAGGAAAATACCGAACTTGTCCCAGATGATTTTTCTTTCCTTAATCTCTCTCTGTCTCTCTCTCCTCTATCCCTCGCTCCTCTTTCTCTTCTCTTTCTCCTCTACCCCCCCCCCTCCCTCCTCTAGTCTATATGACTTTTAAAGTGTTTTTTTTTTAAGTTTAGCTAAACAGAGTTAGAAGAGACAAGCTTGAGGCTTTTTGGATCTCAAGGCAAGCAGAGTCTATCTTTCTAATCCTTGTGAGTTGATCAGTGGATTTGAGATATCTACCATTTTTGTAGTTTTTAGACGTACTCTGCTGTTCAGTGGTGTATCAGTTTTGTAAGTTTGTCATTCTTGTGCCTAAAAACTGCTCTCTTCTTCTCTCTGCAGTTTGTTGCATTTGCATCCTTGTTCTTCATCATGGTGTCCATCACCACCTTCTGCCTGGAGACACATGAGGCCTTCAACACCATCATCAACAAAACGGACGCACTCCGGAACGAGTCGGACCCCAGTCTGCAGTATGAGATCGAGACCGACCCGGCGCTCACATACGTGGAGGGCGTCTGCGTCCTCTGGTTCACCTTCGAGTTCCTGGTGCGCATCACCTGCAGCCCGGACAAGCTGGAGTTCGTGAAGAGCGTCCTCAACATCATCGACTTCGTGGCCATCCTCCCGTTCTACCTCGAGGTGGGCTTGAGTGGACTCTCCTCCAAAGCCGCCAAAGATGTCCTGGGGTTCTTGCGCGTGGTCCGCTTCGTGCGCATCCTGCGCATCTTCAAGCTGACGCGGCATTTCGTCGGACTCCGGGTGCTGGGCCACACGCTCCGCGCCAGCATTAATGAATTCCTCCTGCTCATCATCTTCCTGGCACTGGGCGTGCTGATCTTCGCCACCATGATCTACTACGCTGAGCGCATTGGCGCCAGCCCCAACGACCCCACGGCGAGCCACCACACCAAGTTCAAGAACATCCCCATCGGGTTCTGGTGGGCGGTGGTCACCATGACGACGCTGGGGTACGGGGATATGTACCCTCAGACTTGGTCCGGGATGGTGGTGGGGGCGTTGTGTGCCCTCGCTGGCGTGCTGACGATAGCCATGCCGGTGCCGGTGATCGTGAACAACTTTGGGATGTATTACTCGCTAGCCATGGCCAAGCAAAAGCTCCCTAAGAAGAGGAAGAAGCACATCCCTCAGGTGGCGCAGACACTCTCCCCGTCCTACAGCAGAACTGACCTGAGCTCAGCAAGCGACAGCAGCCGAGGGGAGCCGTGCCTCAGCCAGAGCCAGGCGCTGGAGTGCCATCAATCAGGTGAGACACTTTCCTTTCTTTCACTGAGTTTTGAGGACACTCGCTTTAGTAAATGATTAAAAAAGTATTTTTCAGGGAATCTCCCCAAGAGAGATTGTATTCATTGATAAAATATAGTTCAAATTCAAAACAATATTCATTTATTTTCAAGTAAGAGCATAAATATTTCCCTCAATCATCATGCTGAGTCAGGACATGTCCAACTTTACCAGGTCAGCCGATTTGAATGTCGGCATTATTGAGAAAATAAAGGCTTCATTTACTGAAGGAATTTAGCAAAAAATGAGAACCCTAACCCTAAAAAAAACCCAAATCTTCAGATCCTTAACCTTAATCCTACTATCCTTAACCCTAACCCTCCTCTCCCTAACGCTAACCCTCCTCTCCCTAACGCTAACCCTCCTCTCCCTAACGCTAACCCTCCTCTCCCTAACGCTAACCCTCCTCTCCCTAACGCTAACCCTCCTATCCTTAACCCTAACCCTCCTCTCCTTAACCCTAACCCTCCTCTCCTTAACGCTAACCTCCTCTCCCTAACCCTTCTCTCCTTAACACTAACCCTCCTCTCCCTAAACCTCCTATCCTTAACCCTAACCCTCCTCTCTTTAACGCTAACCTCCTCTCCCTAACCCCTAACCCTAACCCTCCTCTCCTTAACGCTTACCCTCCTCTCCCTAACCCTAACCCTCCTCTCCTTAATGCTAACCCTGCACTCCTTAACCCTAAAACTCCTCTCCCTTACCCTTAACCCTCCTCTCCCTCACCCTAACTCTCCTCTTCTTAACCCTAACCTTCCTCTCCCTAACCCTCCTCTCCCTCACCCTAACTCTCCTCTCCTTAACCCTAACCCTCCTCTCCCTAACCCCTAACCCTAACCCTCCTCTCCTTAACGCTTACCCTCCTCTCCCTAACCCTAACCCTCCTCTCCTTAATGCTAACCCTGCACTCCTTAACCCTAAAACTCCTCTCCCTTACCCTTAACCCTCCTCTCCCTCACCCTAACTCTCCTCTTCTTAACCCTAACCTTCCTCTCCCTAACCCTCCTCTCCCTCACCCTAACTCTCCTCTCCTTAACCCTAACCCTCCTCTCCCTAACCCTAAAACTCTTCTCCCTTACCCTTAACCCTCCTCTCCCTCACCCTAACTTTCCTCTCCTTAACCCTAAACCTCCTCTCCCTAACCCTCCTCTCCTTAACGCAAACCCTCCTCTACCTAACCCTAACCCTCCTCTCCGTAACGCTAACCCTCCTCTCCCTTACCCTTAACCCTCCTCTCCCTCACCCTAACTTTCCTCTCCTTAACCCTAAACCTCCTCTCCCTAACCCTCCTCTCCTTAACGCAAACCCTCCTCTACCTAACCCTAACCCTCCTCTCCGTAACGCTAACCCTCCTCTCCCTAACCCTCCTCTCCTTAACGCTAACCCTCCTCTCCCTAACCCTCCTCTCCCTTACCCCTAACCCTCCTGTCTGTAACCCTAACCCCACTATCCCCACCAGCGCTCTCAGTCGACTGCAGTGCAGGAAGTGATGTCACCATGTCTCTGGAGGAGCGGCTCCCCATTTGTCACTCCAGCGCTCGAGAGCAGGATCGCTTCGCAGAGGGAACGTGCTTCCTGTTATCCGCTAGCGACTACACCTGCACCGCTGGCGCCGTCTTTCGGAAAACAGGTAGCCAATCACACCCTTCGCTCCGTTTCATTTGCCTATTCACTCCCATCTCATTTACATCCTTCGTTTTGCATTAATAATTTCTTGTAGATTTGTTTTTTTTTCGTTTATATTTGTTTTCTTTTTACAGTTTATATTTTAAGATGAAATATCTTAAAATGCATTCACCTCAAAACTTTGAATTCTATTCTAAATGAATAGAAAGCAACAAGAACGTTGATGTAAGTATCTGCAGAGCAACATCTGACCGCTAATTAACAGTTTGTTGGTTGAGAAAAAGATTTTAGTTGGAAGCCAATAAAGAACAGAGCAACTTTATTTGCAGGTTTACACAGGATTAGCTGTTAGAGGAAAGTAATGAGAAAAACAACAATAAAGAGCTTCAGGACGCTAGAGTGAGCACCTCTTTTCAACAAATTTTGTTCGTATTTAAAGCTGTTTTCATGTCTTCGGACGACCCTAACCCTAACCCTTGAGTTAAACGCCATAAAAATGAATGTTATCCTAAAAGGAAACAGAATCTTCTGAACTGAAAAGAACGATGCTATCCAACTGCAGTCGATAAACAAACAGGTTTTTAAAAACTGCTATTTAAAGAAGAACAAATCTAACACAATAATGTGGTGGTAGCATGCGAGTTAAAATGCTATTTTGTGAGTAGGTGACAATAGAGTGGATTATTTTTAAATCCTGATGCTGAAAGCTGTTTAGACACTTTTTAAATTATTAAAACTACTGTCAGTCCTCCTTTAAATGATTGATAATAAATATTAGACAATCACTTCATTTTAAATATTCATCTGTAGACAATATTTATCCTAAAAATGTCTCTGAATCTCCTGAAATGATTGAGCTCCTCAAAATGAACAAAGTATCCCATGTCATGTTCCCCCCACTGTGCCAATCATGCCCCATGCTGGGTTTCACTCAGAAAATCAACCTTTTTCCCACCAAAACATTCGTCTTTTGGAGCCAAAAACACTTTCTTTTTATTGTTTATCGACGTGACTCTGCAACGGTTCACTTCCGGTGTTCCATTGGATTTTCTTGTCTCATAATTTTTTATTGACGCAGCAAAAAATGTCTGTTGGTTTTTCCTACGCCATCGAAAATTCCTTCCGCGTTCTGCTGCATATCTCGATGTTTGACAATGAATGATTTCGGTCTTTTAGTCATTTTGGTTAAACCGAGAAGTTTTGATTTAGCAGACTGGAGAACAGCGCAATTTCACAGTCATGTAAAAAATGCTGTTTGTATGATTTCAGTGAAAAATAACCCGTAACTACCCTTAACTTTAGAGTGATATATAGTGAGAAATTACCTGTGAGATTTTACTACCCTTAACTTTAGAGTGATATATAGTGAGAAATTACCTGTGAGATTTTACTTCCCTTAACTTTAGAGTGATATATAGTGAGAAATTACCTGTGAGATTTTACTACCCTTAACTTTAGAGTGATATATAGTGAGAAATAACCTGTGAGATTTTACTACCCTTAACTTTAGCGTGATATATAGTAAGAAATTACCTGTGAGATTTTACTACCCTTAACTTTAGACTGATATATAGTGAAAAATAACTCGTGAGATTTAACTACCCTTAACTTTAGCGTGATATGTAGTGAAAAATAACCCGTGAGATTTAACTATCCTTTACTTTAGAGTGATATATAGTGAGAAATTACCTGTGAGATTTTACTACCCTTAACTTTAGAGTGATATATAGTGAGAAATTACCTGTGAGATTTTACTTCCCTTAACTTTAGAGTGATATATAGTGAGAAATTACCTGTGAGATTTTACTTCCCTTAACTTTAGAGTGATATATAGTGAGAAATTACCTGTGAGATTTTACTACCCTTAACTTTAGAGTGATATATAGTGAGAAATAACCTGTGAGATTTTACTACCCTTAACTTTAGCGTGATATATAGTAAGAAATTACCTGTGAGATTTTACTACCCTTAACTTTAGACTGATATATAGTGAAAAATAACTCGTGAGATTTAACTACCCTTAACTTTAGCGTGATATGTAGTGAAAAATAACCCGTGAGATTTAACTACCCTTTACTTTAGAGTGATATATAGTGAGAAATTACCTGTGAGATTTTACTACCCTTAACTTTAGAGTGATATATAGTGAGAAATTACCTGTGAGATTTTACTTCCCTTAACTTTAGAGTGATATATAGTGAGAAATTACCTGTGAGATTTTACTTCCCTTAACTTTAGAGTGATATATAGTGAGAAATTACCTGTGAGATTTTACTACCCTTAACTTTAGAGTGATATATAGTGAGAAATAACCTGTGAGATTTTACTACCCTTAACTTTAGCGTGATATATAGTAAGAAATTACCTGTGAGATTTTACTACCCTTAACTTTAGACTGATATATAGTGAAAAATAACTCGTGAGATTTAACTACCCTTAACTTTAGCGTGATATGTAGTGAAAAATAACCTGTGAGATTTAACTACCCTTTACTTTAGAGTGATATATAGTAAAAAATAACCCGCGATATTTCATTGCATATCGTCTTTAAGATTGTTTTTTGCACTTTGTGTACCCCGGCGGTTTATTTAATAAAGACTGTGATTTTGGCACACAGATCATGAAAATAAAAGTTCCTTAATGAAGTGGATGTTTCCGTTTCAACTGACAAGTAAGTATAATATGCGCATTAAATAATAGGGGAAAATAACGGGCGTGGTTATAAGAATGATGTAAAATGACAAAAATGATGGAAAATTATGCTTTTCATGTGGTGCACATGTGTGCAATGAAGAGGCAGTTGAATCTCACGGGTAGGGCAAACTGATGGAACACCGGCTCGGTCAGCATTTACGTTCTTCATTGAGACGAGCTGCATTAGTGCTTCGTCCGATTGGTTGGTGGACGGTGCTTCGGTCAGTGGTAAAGCATCTGCAGGTTTTGATCAGATCAGAGAGATTTCCTCATGCATTATTTTTCAATATTTCACTCAATATGGATGGAAGATTATATATCACTTCTGAGGGGCCCCTGGTGTGCTGTTTCCGCCTTATTGCAGGGCCCTTGCACACGCATGACTGACCATGACCACCCTCTGGCGTAAAGTAGTAATCTATTCTCCTGCACTGGAGGAGAAGGTAGTCAAATAAAGACAATATTTTGGTAAAAAGCCAATCATAAAGGTATATTTTAGAAATTATTTTTCCAGCAATTAAAGCAAATGTTGATGGAAAGGTTGTTTATTTTTTATATTCGTTCAATTTAAAAAACTTATTATTTAGAGTTCCGAGCAACTGAATGCCCTCTGAAATATCATACTTTATGGGAATGACAAAAATACCTTAATTTTCTTTGAAAGCTCTCCAGAGAGACGTCCATCACAAACAACAGATTTTACTTTAGTCTGGGACTGTGTTTTATTTATTAGGAGTTTCAAATCTTTTCTTGTAAGAACCATTTAATATTTTTGCAGCTGTGTCATAAACCATATTACTGTGTGCTGCACTGATAAAAACAAACATTGTTGCTTAGACACTGTTGCTTAGACTATTTAACTCCATTCTCGTATTTTTAAGCTCCTCTGAACTTAAATGTCTGTGTGTTTACTCATTGGTTTATTTTGTATACGAATCCTGTTCTCTAGCATTGTTCCTGTGTATTCTAAGTCTAAAAAAAGACTTCAAAAGACAGATCAAATAAAGGAAAAAATGTGAACAGACAAAAAAAGTATATTTATCAAGTAAAAAGTCAGGAAACAACTCGATCTTTAGTTGGTGTTTCCATCCCTGTCTTTCATTACATGTATCTCATCCCCTCATCATCTCTTTTGTTCTAAGTTCTCACACCTGTGCTCACTCTGCAGCCATGTGCGCTGTTTGTGTTTGTCCTGTCACTCATGTGTTGTGTGTCTCTGTGTGTTCCATTCTCTCACGCTCTTGAAGGCTCCGAGAAGTCTCGAAGCTTAAACTGTGTTCCCAGCACTCTCCTTCTTTCTCCACGCCTCATCCGCCGCTCACCAATCGCTTCCTTCAGCTGAAGCCACGCCCACTCCGACTCCACCTCTTCATGGTGCTGAGATCACATCCACTTTCTACTCTCTCCATGTTCATTACTGTACGAGATGTTTGTGCAGATTGTCCTTCATTAACTCCACCCACTTTTCATTCAGTTCCTGCGACCACAATTCTAAAACTACTCCAATGGCTCCTACCTTATTTAGGCCATGCTCAGGGTTCGGTTGCTCACAAAATCCCACCCATTGATTGCATCTAATGACCTACAAATCTCCACCCATGCTTCATGTTTGAACCACGCCTACATAAATATTAATAAGAAAATTAAATCTAGCATATATGTGGAAGCCACGCCCACTGGACACCTTATGAACTGTTAACACTCCACCCAACACAATTCAGGACACACCCCCCTCATTACTAAATGTGTTATCATTCAGGTCCTGAAGCTAAAATTATAATCATTTTACAAGGGCTCCACCCACCAAACGAAGACACACCCACTTTCAGTCACGCCTACTAGTTAAGTCTTAAATGAGCTGCAACTCTCGCCTGCTATTGAGCCAAGTCTGAGTGCTACGCCCACTTACAAGTTAGTGAACTGTTTTGACTCCACCCATCATATTAATTTAGCTCCTGAGGGCACTCCCACTCTCATTACTTAATTTGTCATGATTCTGCTCCTGGAGATGCTGTTTAAACATTTTACAAATCTTATCTGCTAGATTTATTCAGTGTTTGTAGCCCCGCCTACAACTAATTCATAAACATATGACTTATATCCAATGAGCTACAAGTCTCCATCGTCTATGTTTATTCAATGTTCGGAGTACTTCATAAACATACAACCTCATCCAGATTATATGCAGAAGCCACGCCCACTGAGAACCTGATTAACTGTTATGGGTCCTCCTACCATATTAGGCCACTCCCACTCATTGCTAAATGTTTTTAATTTGATATATCAACCAAACTGTTACTTCGACTCGGCCCACCATATTTTGTATGCGCACCTCCATTATACTAATTTAGTCTCTACAAAGTGACTGCCTGATTTAGTCTCTCCCTGAAAACAGGGGATGAAACGTTTTAGATCGATTGCTAAAGGATTTCACATTGGTGTTCATTGGCCACACCCACCAATTTTAATTAAGGACTCTGATTGGTTCTTCATATTTATTACCCGTTGGAAGCCACACCCTCTTGCTTATGACTTATTGCATTTTAAGGCCCCTCCAATCATGTGGAGGTAGCTATTGAGGTCTCACCTTGCTGCTAAACGCCAAATGCAGTTTAAAAACCTGCAGTTTGCAGATGTTACGCCATTCAACTAAGACTCTGCATACTTCAGTTTTAGAGTTAAAAGCCAAGTTTACAGTTTACATTTTTTAGGTTTTTGACAAACGTAGTGTACCGAACATTTATCACCAGCCTCTGCTGACTATTCAGTCATCTTCTGAAGCCCCACCCACCCTGAGAGTGAAGGAAGGCTTCGCCCTCTATAATAATTAAACCCACACATCACTAAAAAACCTTCGGAAACCACGCCCACTGACACATATGTAACCGTGTAGCTCCATAACTACACTCATTAATATCAGGTGTGTTTCCTGTCCACCAAACATAACTATCGACTGTGATTGGCTTCTGCTAGCAGGCTCCACCCACCACCCAAGTGTTCTTTTTGAGAAAATTGCCTACTGAAAAAGAATAGCTATGGCTCCACCCCTCATAGCTTGCTAGGCTGAAGCCACTCTTTCTTGATGATCACCCTTGTTAAAGCAACCTACGCAGCATTCTGCGAACAGACTCAACCCACTGTGGACGTGCTTCCTGAAACAAATATACGGCAGTACACCATCTGCAGAGGCCACACCTACTCATGTATTACTGTGTAAAATGGAAATCTGAAGCCACGCCCACCCATGTATCATGCTTTTCACTGTAAATGTGTGATTTTGTGCATTCTTTTAGAATTCTATGGACAAAATGTCGTAGTTCACTGCAAAATGCACCCTCGTCTATCCTGTCTGTGTCTAAACAGCTGCGTGAAAGCTCATGCGCACGCTGTGTGTCTGTGATCTGGGTTTGAATGGACACGGCGTCTGGAGCATCGTGCCTCAGAATTTGGAAGGGACGGTTGCTAAGCAACTGGTGGAGGCAGCTTCCTGTCATGCGTATTCATCTAACACTTGTAGTCTGAACAGTGATGTCATCACTCTCCTCTTCGTCATCATCATCATCATCATCCTCCTCCTCTCTCCTCTATACACAATACTCATTCACAACAATGGATTGTGGTTGGAAATTGGATGTAAAGTAAGCAATGATAATAATGCAAAAACAATCCATCTTCTGTAAGCATAAACTCTGCACAAAAACAATGGCACGTCTGTGGGGAAAAATATCTATAACAAAATTATTTAGCTTAAAGAATATATCTGACTGCTTCATTTAAATGGTTAGCAATTCTGCATATGTTTAATGTGTGAAACCGATATATATATATATATATATATATATATATATATATATATATATATATATATGTTTGTTTCATATGTATATATTAGTATAATTATTATTTTTATTTTAGTTGTATTAATTATATCAATGATATATTTTGTGTTAGTATTAATACTATTCATATAATACTTAGTTAATACATTAATTTATTTTTGTTTTTAATTAAGTCATTAAAATATTATTAATAGTAGTAGTATTACATTTAAAATTTTTTACTATTTGCAACTCATTCTATTATTTTTACATTTTATTTTCATAAAAAACATTGTACTTTTTGTACTATTCTTAGTTATAGTTGTTTACTATTATTATATTGTTCTTCTTATTTTATTTTATGTAAAGTAATTTTATTTTATTTTTACTCTTTTTTCAGCTTAGTTTTTAAGATATTTTTATTTTATTTTTTAAATAACATTATTATAAATATTAGTATTATTATTACTATTTTTACTATTGTAATAGTAATTGTTTACTATTATTATAATGATTGTTATTTTTATATATACTTTATTGTAATTAAAGTGAATTCATATTATTATTATATTTCTTTTATTGTAATTAAAATTAATTGTTATTATTATTATGGTTATTCCTCTTCTTCTTGAGTTTGACCCAGAGATTTTATTTCGTGAACATTCTCTAATAAGGAATGCTTCAATACGAGTGAGGAATAACTCACCTGTTCCTTCCTGTTCGTGTTCTGAAACACCAGTCGTTAAAGAGCACAGCTTTTGTGACGCCGTCGGCATTGGAGCCGCCGTGTCTCCTCTGGCGGACGTTCAGTTCATCTCGGCCAGGGACGGCGAGAGCGGAGCCAGCAGGGACTCTGACGGATTCGATGAACTGGATTGGACAGTTTGGAATCGAATAACTCTGTGATTGGACGAGCTGCAGTGAACGAATCCTGCTCTCCGGCTCCTTTTATACCTGAGTGGACTGTCTGGATTTTAGCTCACATGTGATGTGACTGTCTAGAATCAAGTATGTCTGTGAGTCTGTTTGAGGCAAAGCCTGTTATTAAAGACTTGGAACTTTTGAAGGCTGTGATTGGACAGTCTGGAATGGAAAAAACTGTGATTTGATGGACAAGGATGAACAAAACCTGTGATTGGATGGTATAAGATGAGCAAAACCTGTGATTGGATGGTACAAGATGAACAAAGCCTGTGATTGGATGGTATAAGATGAACAAAGCCTGTGATTGGATGTTCTAGAATAAACAATGCCTGGGATTGGACGGTCTAAGATGAATAATGGCTGTGATTGGATGGTCTAAGATGAATAAAGCCTGTGATTGGATGTTCTAGAATGAACAATAGCTGTGATTGGGTGGTCTAAGATGAACAATGCCTGTGATTGGACGGTCTAAGATGAACAAAGCCTGTGATTGGCCCGTCTAATATGAACAAAGCATGAACAAAGCCTGTGATTGGACGGTAAAGGATGAACATAGGCTGTGATTGGATGGTCTAAGATGAACAAAGGCTGTGATTGAACGGTCTAGGATGAACAAAGCCTGTGATTGGATGGTTAAGATGAACAAAGGCTGTGATTGGACGATCTAGGATGAACAAAGTCTGTCATTGGACGATCTGAAATAAACAAAGTATAGGATTGGACGTTCTGGGGATAAAAAAAAGCCTGTGATTGGATGGTCTAGGATCAACAAAGCCTGTGATTGGATGATCTGGAATAAAAAAGCCTGCGATTGGACATTCTGGGATAAACAAAGCTTAGGATTGGTCGATCTGAAGCAAGCAAAGCCTGCAATTATATGTCCTGCTATCTAATAGTATTTGATTGAATGGTATAAATTACATCAAATCACTGATTGGACTGTCTCAAATTAAATGATCTGTGATTGGAAGATCTAGGATAAACAAAAGCTGAGATTGGATGCTCTGGAACAAGTTAACCCTTTGATTGGAAGACAGGAAAAGCTGTTTGTGTTAATTGGACTCAATAGAATAAACATGGCCTCTGAAAAGGCTGTGATTGGATAACTGAACAAAGTCTGTGATTGGATGCTCTGTTATCAACAAAGACTGTGATTGGACATTTTAGAACTAAGAACACGAGTGATTTGGAATTAAACCAAAACTCTGATTGGACAGTACGAAAAGTGGACAGTTCCATCAAGTCTATCTGACTCCATTCACTTGGAAACACACTGTAAGGCTTTCGATGATTGATTGTGAGCTTTTCACTTTTCACTTGAATGTTGTTTGAGCCCCCCCCCCCCCCTCCTCCTTTCTTCCATCCAGGCCTCGTTCTGTGCAATAAGTGTTTTAGGACATGTAGAAGCACAAAAGCTCTGGAGCTGAACTCCTGCATGGACGTTCTTAAGCTCCAGAGGGTCCGGTTGCTAGCCGTGTTGTTCTTAGATCTGAGGGACCCGTCTCTCCCTGTGTTTTTGTTTCTTCTGTCCTCTTGAAGACCTCATGAAACGTCTCATAGTGTTTTAAACAGATCGATATGCTTTCGTTTGCACACTGAACCAGAGATGCACAAATAGTGTCTGACACTCAGAATGGATCAAACTGAAGAACTCGAAGGCTTTTTCAAAGTGCTTTGATGAAGAACAAGTAAAATGCAGTCGTTGATTTAAAACCAATTTCTCGCAAGCGTTACATTTCTTAACAATCTATTGGAGAAGGTTTTTCATCGTTATTCGTTTTCTTCCTGAAAGCGGCCAGCGCTGTAACCGGATGTGATGTGCAATAATGAAAATAAACCCTTAAAGCTGCACCGATGCACACTGTGATGCCTGTCAGACAGAGAGAGAGAGAGGGGGGGGGGGGGTGATGGGTAGAAGAGGAAGTGAGAAAGGGAGGAGGAAGAGAGAGTAAGACATTTAAATTGAGATGAGGAGTGAGGAAGGAAGGAGAGAAAGGAGTGGAAGAGACAGATATTGATGAGTGAAAAAGAAGTGGAAGAGAAAGGCGAGAGAGATGGAGACTGGGGAGTAACAGAGAAAAGAGAGAGGGGGAGAGAGGAGGTCGAGAGAATAGAGAGAGAGAGTATCTCTATTCTCTCGACCTCCTCTCTCCCCCTCTCTCTTCTCTCTGCAAAAGGAAGGACGAAAGGAGCAAAAGAAGGACAAAAAGAGATAAAGGCTGGAAAGGGAGAGAGCAAGAAAAAGAAAAGAGAGAGAGAGAGAGAAAATGAGAGTGATAGAATTTAGAGAGAGATGGGGACTGGCGAGAGTGAGATAGAAAGGAGAAAGGGATGAAAGTGGGGTAGAAAGAGGGAGAGAGAGAGAGAAGAGATAAAGTAAGCCGAAGAAAGACTAGAGAGAGGGAAATATAGTTAGGAGAGAAGGAGATAGGTGAAGAAAATTGAGCGAGAGATAGAAAGGAGAAAGATAGAAGAAGGAGAGAGAGGAGAGAGAGAGAAGGAGAAGAGAGTGAGAGGAGGAGATATGAAGGAGAGAGCGGGAGGCAGGAGAAAGATAGACGAAGGCTGGGGAGGAAGAGGAGAGAGAGAGAGTGGCAACAGTTGGATGAACAGGAAACCAATACACAGGAACAGGAAATGATGTCATAATATGGATGAAACACTAACCACGCTAACTATTCAGAATATACATTATTTGACCACTAGGGGTCGTAACAGAAGGGTTCAGGTAAGTGTATGTTTGGTCTGCTGTCTGTGAGCATCCTCGAGTGTTTCTGGAGTTCTGAAGCTGTAACCGTGGAGTCGTTTGTGCGTGTGTCGACCCAGAGCTGTAGGGGGCGACACTGTGTGTCGTTCTGTGAGACCGCCCATAAAACCACAGCAGTGAACAAGCTTTCCTTGCCTTCTTTCCATTATTTATATTGCAATTATGCTTTTAATTAAGGTTTCTTTAGATGCAGATCATCAAACACCTGGCTGTATCTGGCTGGAATTCGTGGTTATGTAAAAATGTTTACGTTCATTTACACTTTTTAAAAAGAAATTCATCTCCTCTAAACACGGCAGAGTTAAAATAAGAGAGAGAGTGAAATGCAAGCTCAAGAGGGAGAGAGAGAGAGAGAGAGAGAGAGAGAGAGAGAGAGAGAGATAGAGATGAGAGAGAGAGAGAGAGAGGAGAGAGAGAGAGAGAGAGAGAGAGAGAGAGAGAGAGAGAGAGAGAGAGAGAGAGAGAGAGAGAGTGCTAGTGCAGAGCTGAAGTGCTGCATGTTTCCAAAAAGCTCTCAGCAGGATGCACAAACTATACCTCTGGGGCCACTCCTGTGCCCCCATCTCGCAGCCGCCACCTCGCTGGTCACTTACCGTAACGACTGACTGAAGAGCACTGCAGCACGCGCTACATTATAAGCTGTGCCACCGCAATCGCTCACATGGGCAGCTCAGTGCTGTTGTGTCGTGTCTTGCGTGCGCTGCCATCGTCCCGCGGCTGCGCTTTCTGCAGGTTTGACATAGCGTTGGTTTTCTCAATGTCTATAACCGCGTACAGCTCGGTGCGGCGCGTGGGCGTGGCCGGTAACGGCGTGCTGGGTGTTCTGGGCGTCCCGCTGGAGTTCGAAACCGCGTCCATCTCCACCTCGATGTAGTTGAGCTGGCGCGGGGGACAAAGCGGCTCGAAGCTAAAGATGCTGGGGGGGGGCCTTCAGCGCCACGTGGTCGGTGTTGATGTAGAAGGCGTGGAAGCCATTCACCGGAGGAGATTTGGGGCCCCGCTCGCTCTCGGGGGCCTCTGGAAGCTTGCGCTTCTCCCACACCGGTGGTAAGGCGGGGAGGTTCTCGTAGTTGAGCAGCGCCGTGCGCCTCTGAGCGGAGTTATTGGCGTTGTCAGGAAGAGGCAGCGGTGGCTGTATTCGTCTCGCGCCGGTGGAGAAGCCATTCTGGAGCCTGTCAGCGGGCCCGTCTGTGCCGTTCACAGTTTTTGCTTCCGTTTGGCTCTCGCGGAGTCTCTGGATGGGCGTCGGCCCTAGAACAAAAGTCACAGACTCCGCCTCCATCAGCACACACGGCTCCCGCTCATTGGCTGATGTTGGAGATGCGTGCTCCTGATTGGACGACAGGGGTTGGAGGGGGGTGTGGGTGGAGGGGAACGAGCAACACTCCTCCGGGAGGTGCGGCGTGTTGACGTACGTGTGAATCTGAGGAGAGAACAACAATCAGTCGGTGAAGGCTTTGGCGCCCGGAGACGCTCGTGCTGAGGGTGCTGCTACCGTTTCGTCATTGAGCAGCAGAGGATGAGTGGACTCCTCCCCGACCGACGGAAACCGACTGCTGCCTACTGAGGGGTGACGAGAGGAGGCGTCACCCACCGATGGGAAGCGACTGGTGCCATTGGGAGCGGCCGGGACAGAGTAACCTAGAGCTGAAGGGAGATTGATTGAGAGAGAGAGAGAGAGAGACAGAGAGAGATACTCAGTGCAGCTCAGAGAGGATGGGGTGGTAGAAAGAGAAGGGGGGAGAGAGAGACAGAGAAGACAGAGTGAGAGGAGAGAGAGAGAAAACAGAGAGAGCGATAGAGGAGAGAGTGTGAGAGAGAGAGAGAGAAAGAGAAGACGGAGAGAGAGAAAGAGGAGAGACTGTGAGAGAGAGAAACAATCACTGCTGGCGGCGAGTGGAGTCTCTGGTAGCTCCATCATTGGCTCCTCCACCACGCTGATGCTGTTGTTATGCATGATCTCCTGCAGAAGGTTGAAGATCTCCTCCGCTCGCACACATTTGAACGCAAAGATCCCTGAAGAAAGAACGCAGAGTTTTATTCCTCAAATCAAATACTCAAACGATTGCTTTACAGAGGCGCTGTTCTCGGACGAACGCATCAGTTCTTCTTGCCTACGCAGTTTATAAGGGTCACAAACCCGCTCTTTAATCTGATACAAATGTTCTGCTGAGCACTTCCTGTTTGAAAGTAACTGTGAAACGAGGCTTTTACAAATTACATAACAAATGAACATTTTAGAAAACACATTTTACAACAAGTTACAACACACTTTTACAAATTCAGAAAACATTTTTACATTTTAGATTCTTGGAAAAGGGAGGATGCCATCGAGAACAGACAACTTGATGCTGATTGGATGAGACTTATGTCAATCAAAGACTGTGATGTCACTTCCTCAGTGCTTTGATTGATAGAAGTCTCGTCCAATCAGCGTCAAGTTGTGGGTTCTCGATTTGTAGTTGTTTTTTGTAATATGTAAATTTGTTTTGTAATTTGTAAAAGTGTTTCACATTGTGTAAATGTGTTGTGCACCTCGTAGTATCGTGACCCTTTAACTGCAGCGCTGACGTTGCGTTTGTGGCCGAGGCGGCCGCAGGCATCTGACTCACCCTGACCGGTCTGGCAGCGGCGGCCGCTCTCGAACGAGAATAGGTTGGAGTCGTAACCGTAGCGGCGCAGGCTCAGATACGGCCAGGTGACAGCGTCACGCCGGCGTGTGTGCAGGATCAGCGCCTCCTCCGTTAGCTCCATCATGCCTGAGCCCAGCTCGTTCCCATCGTCGTCCACGTTTATCACCTGAACACATGCGGGGGGTTAGCGGGATTCCTGTTGGAGCACAGGAAGTTTGGGAGGGAGCGCACCTTGAACCTGCTGTAATGACTGTCGTGGCGGTTGTGTGCATGAGGACAGCTGCAGCAGCTCCCCATGGTGCTTTAACACACCACTGGAGCCCTGCGCAAGACAAGAGAGTGATTAAATTAACACAAAACAAAGTGATTAAACCAAAGGACGAATAAAAAACTAAAAAATAAAAACAACTGCAGGACGAATTTGGGGCATGAGACCTCCTGAACAGCAGCCTGCTTAACAGCAGCGTGCTTAACAGCAACTTCCTTAAAAGCAACGTCCTTAACAGCAGCGTCCTTTACAGCAGCTTCCTTTACAGCAGCTTCCTTAACAGCAGCTTCCTTAACAGCAGCTTCCTTAACAGCAGCGTCCTTAACAGCAGCTTCCTTAACAGCAGCGTCCTTAACAGCAGCGTCCTTAACAGCAGCGTCCTTAACAGCAACTTCCTTAACAGCAGCGTCCTTAACAGCAGCTTCCTAAACAGCAGCTTCCTAAACAGCAGCTTCCTAAACAGCAGCTTCCTAAACAGCAGCGTCCTTAACAGCAGCGTCCTTAACACCAGCGTCCTTAACACCAGCGTCCTTAACACCAGCGTCCTTAACAGCAGCGTCCTTAACAGCAGCGTCCTTAACAGCAGCTTCCTTAACAGCAGCTTCCTAAACAGCAGCTTCCTAAACAGCAGCTTCCTAAACAGCAGCGTCCTTAACAGCAGCGTCCTTAACAGCAGCGTCCTTAACAGCAGCGTCCTTAACAGCAGCGTCCTTAACAGCAGCTTCCTAAACAGCAGCTTCCTAAACAGCAGTGTCCTTAACAGCAGCTTCCTTAACAGCAGCTTCCTTAACAGCAGCTTCCTTAACAGCAGCTTCCTTAACAGCAGCGTCCTTAACAGCAGCGTCCTTAACAGCAGCGTCCTTAACAGCAGCGTCCTTAACAGCAGCGTCCTTAACAGCAGCGTCCTTAACAGCAGCTTCCTAAACAGCAGCTTCCTAAACAGCAGCTTCCTAAACAGCAGCGTCCTTAACAGCAGCTTCCTTAACAGCAGCTTCCTTAACAGCAGCTTACTTAACAACAGCGTCCTTAACAGCAGCTTCCTTAACAGCAACGTCCTTAACAGCAACTTCCTTAACAACAGCGGACACCGGAAAAAAAATCCACAAACACTTTTTAGGGGTATTTTCATATTGTTTCGAGATAATTTTCCTGTGATCTAGCGCTTCCTGACCTGGGTCTCTGTGCCGATTCTGGCCACTCATGTATTGTATTTTTAACCCGCTCAGCTCTGGTTCTTCTCAAGACGAGCAGCACTCATCACACCCGCATACACTCAGAGTCTCTTATTGAAAACGTGATCACGTGACATTGCCCACACATGATCACAGTTTCTTACTGAACATGTGATCACGTAACATGCCCCACACATGATCACAGTCTCTTACTGAACATGTGATCAAGTGACATGCACCGCACACGCTCAGAGTCTCTTACTGAACATGTGATCATGTGACACGCCCACACATAATCACAGTCTCTTGAACACGTGATCATGTGACATACCCCACACATGATCACAGTCTCTTACAGAACACATGATCACGTCACACACCTGGCACACACTCAGTCTCTTACTGAACACGTGATCATGTGACACGCCCACACATAATCACAGACTCTTACTGAACACATGATCATGTGACATGCCCCACACATGATCACAGTCTCTTACAGAACACATGATCATGTCACACACCTGGCACACGCTCAGAGTCTCTTACTGAACACGTGATGACGTGACAAGCGCCGCACACACTCAGAGTCTCTTACTGAACACGTGATCCTGTGACACGCCCCACACCTGCTCAGATTCTCTTACTGAAGCTCCAGCAACACACATGATCACATGACAAGCTGTAGCGTCCTTAACAGCAGCTTCCTTAACAACAGTGTCCTTAACAGCAGCGTCCTTTACAGCAGCGTGCTTAACAGCAGCGTGCTTAACTGCAGCGTCCTTAAAAGCAGCCTCCTGGACTGCAGCCTCCTGGACAGCAGCGTCCCCACACACACTCAGAGTCTCTTACTGAACACGTGATCACATGACACGCGCCGGACACACTCAGAGTGTACAGCACGAGCCACCAGTCAGGGTACAGCGCGAGCCACCGATCAGGTTACAGCATGAGCCACCAGTCAGGGTACAGCACGAGCCACCAGTCAGGGTACAGCATGAGCCACCAGTCAGGGTACAGCGCGAGCCACCGATCAGGTTACAGCATGAGCCACCAGTCAGGGTACAGCACGAGCCACCGATCAGGGTACAGCGCGAGCCACCAGTCAGGGTACAGCGCGAGCCACCAGTCAGGGTACAGCGCGAGCCACCAGTCAGGGTACAGCGCGAGCCACCAGTCAGGGTACAGCGCGAGCCACCAGTCAGGGTACAGCGCGAGCCACCAGTCAGGGTACAGCGCGAGCCACCAGTCAGGGTACAGCGCGAGCCACCAGTCAGGGTACAGCGCGAGCCACCAGTCAGGGTACAGCGCGAGCCACCAGTCAGGGTACAGCGCGAGCCACCAGTCAGGGTACAGCGCGAGCCACCAGTCAGGGTACAGCGCGAGCCACCAGTCAGGGTACAGCGCGAGCCACCAGTCAGGGTACAGCGCGAGCCACCAGTCAGGGTACAGCGCGAGCCACCAGTCAGGGTACAGCGCGAGCCACCAGTCAGGGTACAGCGCGAGCCACCAGTCAGGGTACAGCGCGAGCCACCAGTCAGGGTACAGCGCGAGCCACCAGTCAGGGTACAGCGCGAGCCACCAGTCAGGGTACAGCGCGAGCCACCAGTCAGGGTACAGCGCGAGCCACCAGTCAGGGTACAGCGCGAGCCACCAGTCAGGGTACAGCGCGAGCCACCAGTCAGGGTACAGCGCGAGCCACCAGTCAGGGTACAGCGCGTGCCACCAGTCAGGGTACAGCGCGAGCCACCAGTCAGGGTACAGCGCGAGCCACCAGTCAGGGTACAGCGTGTGCCACCAGTCAGGGTACAGCGTGTGCCACCAGTCAGGGTACAGCGTGTGCCACCAGTCAGGGTACAGCGTGTGCCACCAGTCAGGGTACAGCGCGAGCCACCAGTCAGGGTACAGCGCGAGCCACCAGTCAGGGTACAGCGTGTGCCACCAGTCAGGGTACAGCGCGAGCCACCAGTCAGGGTATTGTAGGATTTTAGGTAAATTTTTCAGGTGATTAAAAAAAACAGATTTTAGGTTGGAAACTTTTTCACTCATGGGCGAAACCGACTTACTTTACTTTCCTGATTGGACAAACTGCTCAGTCAACGTTTTACAACTTATTAATAACAATAAATCATTCTTTTTATTATTCCAGATTATATACGAGCGAGGTGAGAAATTATGTGTAAAAACGAGGGACCAGGAGAGCAGCAGCATCTGTGGAAAGTAGATGATTGGTTATCTTCTTTCTTTAGCTCGCTCTGTGACCCCGGTTGCTGGAGTTAGCTGGATAGCAGCTACAGGAATTAAGCAAACATGGTTTCCGGTTTGGGTCACACCCCGTTCTGATCATTCCTTACTGTAAATGTGGGCGTTTTACATTCAACG
Source organism: Danionella dracula (assembly GCA_900490495.1). Classification (NCBI taxonomy): domain Eukaryota; kingdom Metazoa; phylum Chordata; class Actinopteri; order Cypriniformes; family Danionidae; genus Danionella; species Danionella dracula. The sequence goes on from UELW01000889.1 coordinate 2,073,248, forward strand.
CTATATTGCTAAGTCTGTATGATCGCTGCTAACTTCCTCCCAACTCCAGAATGCTAACATTGACAGCATTTGTAGTTCTTGGAGTAATGCTGCTGGAGTTGCCCCTTAATCACACAAGGTTCCGCAACGTTTGTGTCGTAAAAAAATCATGTGAAAACACGGAAACATTCAATGTGTCAATAATATTTACTCAAAATGAGTGACAAATGATCATCGATAGAAGGTCACGTGATGTGAATTCCGAGCGATTTAAGTCCCCAAAACTCATCTTAACACACAGCACGCTTAGGTTAAAGTTGTTACAACTTTGTACTAGCCCGCTAACAACATTTAATCCATGTTTCATGTGAATGCTGAAAACGAGACGTTTATTTGTTGTGGAAAGCGCGTTTGTAAACTAGTCTCGGTTTGTTTTGATAAACTCCTGCTTAAGTTTTTTCTGTTAAAACTCCCTTTCAGCACCTTTGCTCGAAACTAAAGTTGAACTCGTGTTTTGTGCATCTGCCTCATGAAAACAAGTGTTCTGATTTAAGAACACCCGGAGCACCGTCTGGTTAGTGTTTTATTATAGTTTGCGATGCTAGGATGCTAACCCCCTTCGCAGCTAACAGCAGAGCTAAAGCGGAGAAATGAAACATAAAGAAAGCGCGCTCTTACTGTCTTCATTCCTCCAGCGGACGAGCGAGCTGGGTCACACGAGGAGGAAGCGCGAATACAAGAGACTTTTTCCGGTTAAATGAGAGAAATCTCTTCTCCGAACTCGAACTCCCTCCTCCTCCTCCCGTCTTCCTCCGGGAGAGCGCCTTTCCCATCCTCCGGTCTCTCTCTGTCCTGAAACCGCGAAGAAATCCGGAAGAATTCCGAGGTTTGGATACGGTTTAGAGAGTTTGACTGTTTTTTTCTCTACTTCAGAGAGTGAGAGGAGAGGAGAGGGGGGGGGGGAGAAGAGATGTGGAAGAGACATGAAGAGAAAGGAGAGGAAGAGAGAGAAAAAATAGAGACGTGGAGGGGAGAGGTGAAGAAAATAGAGGGAAAGAGGAGAGGAAATGAGGGAGAAAAAAGAGAGGGAGGGAGGAGAGGTGGAAGAGAGATGACAAAGAGAGAGGAGAGGGAACGAGGGAGAAAAAAGAGAGATGGAAGAGAAAGAGAGAGGAGGGAACGAGGGAGGTTTCTTGAGTTTCCCCCTTTTTCTCTCCACCTCTTTGCTTCTTGATCCTTCTTTCTTTTCCTCCCTAGATCTCCCTATTTTCTTGCTCCCTTTTCCACTCCACCTTTTTTCTCTCTCAGTTCTCTTGATTTCCCGCTCCCTTTCTTTCTCCTCCCTCTCCTCTTACCTTCTCTCTTCTTCTCTTCTATTTTCTCTCCCTTTGCTTATTGCTCCTTCTTTTTCTCTTCCTCCTCTCCCACCCATTCATCTTCTCCCCCTTTCTCTGATCATTACCCTCTTTGCTTATTTTGTCCCTCTCTACCTTTCTCTTCTTCTCGCTTCTTGCTCCTTCTCTCCTTATCTTCTGCTCTCTATTTTCTCCCCCTTTGCTCCTTTTCTCTCTTTCTTCCTCCTCCTCTGTCTTTCCCCCTGTCTTTCTGTTCCTCTCTACCTATTTCTCCCTTTTGTTTTCTCTCTCTTTTTCCCCCTCTACCTTTCTTCTTCTGGCCTCTTCTAACGGTGACTTTAGAAAAATCAAACTCAACACAGCTATGTTAAACTAATTTTAATAATAAAAACAGAGCAAGAGAACACAACCGGTAAAAAAAAACAGTTCTCTCTGCAGACGATGGGTCTCTGCTGCACCGCTCCCCGATGAAGCTCTGAAGGAGCAGAGCATCCTGTGGAGATGTTCAGGCAGCGCTGGAGAAGGAGAAGGAGGAGGAGGAGAAGAAGAAGAGAGGATCTCAGTGCTCCTTGATGTGGTCGTCCTCCTCCAGACGCCGGATCTCTCCCTTCAGGAAGTTGATGTTCTCCCGCGAGGCTTTGAGCCGCTCCTTCAGTTCGCTGATCTCCACGCTCGTCTTCTTCTTTGCAGACTCCAGCTTCTCTCGCGTGCGCAGCTCCAGCTCCGAAACTGAGATCATCACGAGAGCAGGAAAAAACAAACCATCAGGAGGGGGAGAGGGAATGGGGGGCGGGGGAGAGGGAATGGGGGGCGGGGGTCGACGACTCACATTCGGTCTCGTGCTTGTACGCCCCCAGAGTAAGCTGCCTCGTGGTGTTCAGGAGCTGCTGCATCATAGCGGTTGGGTCCTGAAAGATCTAAAGAGAGAGAGAGAGAGAGAGAGAGAGAGAGAGAGAGGAGAGGAGAGGGGGGGAATGAATATCTCTTAAAAATAAAAATCTGAAAGAACATTCGTTTGCTCGTTGTAGAGGAACATTGATTTAAAACCTTAAAAACTGCAGACACAGAAGCTGGTTACTGAGAGACGGCGCTCTCCTGACAGCTGTGCTGCGGTTCAGCTTGTGTTCATTAGGTGGAGAAAAAGATGAAGAAGAAGGTGAGACGCACCATCTCGTCGTAGAACTCGGAGACGACGGTTTTCTTGGGCATAGCGCTGGAGTCGGACTGAAAGAGCTTCAGGAGGTGATACAGCGTCACCTGGAGAACAGAGTGCGGTCAGAACCTGCTCTAGCAGTGGAGAGCACAACCCTTGAGTTAATATCTGGCAACCCCAACAATCATATTTACTTTTTTAAAAACATTAATGAGTCGAGTTAATATCTGGCAACCCAAACAATCACTTCTACATTTATCAGTCTTAAGTTAATATCTGGCAACCCCAAAAATCACTTTTACATCTTAACATTTACAAGTCTTTAGTTAATATCTGGCAACCCAAACAATCAAAAACTGAGACTCAAACATCATTGTAAAACTAAAAAACTATGACAAAATAAAAGCAATTAAAGCAATAAAATCCTGAGAATTTCATCTATAAAATCTTTAAAAGAAATTAAATTAAAAACACTAAACAGGGTTGAAAGCCAGGAAGAAGAGGTGGCTTCAGCGAGGGGGACGCCGCGTGCACCAACAGGAGCTCAGAGAGACCCTAAGAGAGCCGGGACCGGCCCGGGCCGAAGAACCTACCGGTCTCTCATTGGGGTCGATGAAGAAGACCTTCACGATGATCTCGAATTCTCCCCATCCCGTCTCGGTGATCTCGTACGGAGGCTTCGTGACCACTGCAATGAGAGCGGCAGCATTACAGAGCGAGGTCTGGCGGGGAGTGGGACGAGACCAGACCCAACCCGATCAGACCCACCTCTCAGAGGGTTCCCATAGCTCTCGTGCAGCTTGAACTGGATCTTCTTCACATACGCCGACATGTCCTGCGAACACAACGAGGAGAGGTGTGGAGCGAAACCTGGAGACAGAGCGCCCAGGTCCCTTAAAGAGAGAGAGAAGCTCCTGCTCTCGGGACGTTCAGGGGGAGGAGATAACACTCAACGAGGAGGAGCTACACGCATCAGAGAGAGAGAGAGGGAGAGAGAGAGCGAGAGAGTAGTGGAAAGAGAGAGCGAGGATAGAGAGAGAGAGCGAGAGAGTAGGGGAAAGAGAGAGTGAGTGAGTGAGTAAGAGGAAAGACAGAGCGAGAGCGTAGGGGAAAGAGAGAGCGAGCGTAGGGGAAAGAAAGAGAGCGAGGATAGAGAGAGCGAGAGATTAAGGGAAAGAGAGCAAGAGAGAGAGACCAAGGATAGATAGACAGAGAGAGCGAGAGAGCAGGGGAAAGAGAGAGCGAGAGAGCAGGGGAAAGAGAGAGCGAGAGAGTAAGGGAAAGAGAGAGAGCGAGCAAGGATAGAGAGAGAGAGAGCGAGAGAGTAGGGGAAAGAGAGAGCGAGAATAGAGAGAGATTAAGGTAAAGAGAGAGGGCGAGCGAGAAAGGGAAAGCAAATAAGGGAAAGAGAGAGAGAGAGTGGCTTGAGAGTGAAGATAGAAAGAGCGAGCGAGAGACTAAGGAAAAAAGAGAGAGTGAGCAAGCGAGCAAGGAGAGAGAGGAGAAACAGAGAGCAAGAGGATAGAGTGGATAGAGAGAAAGAGAGAGAGATAATCTGCTCTGAATACAGACATTTGCATTTGAGTTGAGTTGTTTTATTTTTGAATGAAAAGAAATTAAAGTATTATTTATTTTATACTTAAATTATTCCTATTTATATAATCAGGGGTTTTCTTGTCTTACACGTCACAGAAGCACTTTCTTAATACACTCACGGTGTAATTTAAGTTAAACTGTTTTCATTTTGATGGAAAGAAGGCCTTGTATTTATTGTTTTACAGTGTGTACAGGGACTTCTGAACTGAGCTTTTTTCTGAACTACCTCAGTTTCAATAATAAAAAAAAAGACTTTGGAATTTGGTATGTCTGTTTTTTTTTTGCAGTATTTTTTCATTTTTTTAATAAATATCGTATATCGAGATATATTTTGTTCCGTATCGCACAGCTCTAGGATACACATAATAAAAACAGACACAATAATGAGAATATTACATTACTTAAACAAAGAGAAGAAAAAGAAAGAATAGCAGAAGTATTTGTAGTAATAGTAAAAAACTATTTGCCGATAAATAGGACACTGTGAAATAATATCAAACAGCCGACACTTTTGAACTTTTTAAAGCTTTTTTTTGTTGTTGACAGAATTCACAAAAGAATTATAATATGCTTTAAACTCGCGTTTGACAGAATTTAAATGTTCATTAATAAAAAAAACACTGTTCATTAATAAAATACTAATTCAATGCTTATTATTAAAAACGTCCTTAAAAACTATATTCATACAAAAAGTCCTTAGACGGAGATTTATCAGCAGAGGGCATCAAGGTGAGGGATTTGTGTTTCTAAAAGATTCACTTCAGTAAAGAAAAATAATCTAAAGAAGAGTATAAAGTAAAGAGAGCGAACCTCGTTCCTGTAGGGCTTCACGTACACCGTCCACTGGTGCGTGTGGCCGTCGTCTTCTCTTTTCTTGCCAAAATAACGAGCAACGTTTCCGAAAACGATGGGCTTCACGATGGTGATTCCCTGCGAGCGAAAAGAACGCCATTATTAGGTTGAAATCAGCCGTTTTACTGTTAATGAAAAGCTACCACTCATTAGCGCTTTGTTGTTAGCATCGATGCTAGCCGCGTACCTTCACTCTTCCGCCTGAATCTGGACCAAATTCGGCCATTATGTTACACATAGCACGCCTACAAATCTATTTGGTCAATGTTTGGCGTTTAACCGAATCGATTTAATGTGTAGGATCGCCATAGTTCTTAAATTGTTGTTTTAGAGAAGGAAAGGTGAAATGTTTAGAACCGTGAAAACCGGAAGTGACTGTTGGTGCGCCAATGTCAAAATAAGAGCATTTTTCATAGTTTTGTGTAAAAAATAAAAGTTTTGCAGTTTGTCTCATTAAATAAGAAAAGGTAAAAGCAATGAATTGTAATGAAACTGAAAGGTAGAATTGTGCGCTTTTATACTTCGAAATATTGCCTATTTATATTAAGATTGTCTATTTCTGGTGGGGGGGGGGGGATAACGATGTAGGGCATTTATTGGCGTTTGGTTAGTATAATGAATTAAAGAATATAACAATATTACATTAATTAAATAGCTCCACCTATGGCAAATGATTGCTACTGCACCCACAGAGACCAGCCAGTGTAATATACATTATTTAAGGACTCCTCTCATCCAGAACAGATGAATATTCACGTGAAATGATAGTGCTCCGATTCACTTTCTCACAGAAAGTGAGAAACTTTCTTTTTCTCTTTTTGTTGTTACTGTTTTAAACTCCCTCACTGATCTGCAGACAAATTATAAGATAAGCAGTTAAACTTTCAATTTTTACTGCCTTTCTATACAAATAATATAACCAAATATACTTACAGCATCTAGTAACAAGCGGTATTTTAAAGAGGAGTTGAGCGCTCTCTGTTCTGGAGCGCTCTTCAGCAGCTTTTGTATGTTCTACGTCATGTCGAGTTCGTTCAGGTGAGATCCGCAGAGCGAGGGAGAGCTGATGATACTCGCGTTCCTCCATCCGCAGAGCGAGGGCGAGCTGATGATACTCGCGTTCCTCCATCCGCAGAGCGAGGGAGAGCTGACGATACTCGCGTTCCTCCATCCGCAGAGCGAGGGCGAGCTGACGATACTCGCGTTCCTCCATCCGCAGAGCGAGGGAGAGCTGACGATATTCACGTTCCTCCATCCTCAGAGCGAGGGAGAGCTGACAATACTCGCGTTCTTCCATCCGCAGAGCGAGGGGGAGCTGACGATACTCGCGTCCCTCCATCCGCAGAGCGAGGGAGAGCTGACGATACTCACGTTCCTCCATCCTCAGAGCGAGGGAGAGCTGACAATACTCGCATCCCTCCATCCGCAGAGCGAGGGAGAGCTGACAATACTCGCGTCCCTCCATCCACAGAGCGAGGGAGAGCTGACAATACTCGCATCCCTCCATCCGCAGAGCGAGGGAGAGCTGACAATACTCGCGTCCCTCCATCCTCAGAGCGAGGGAGAGCTGACAATACTCGCGTCCCTCCATCCGCAGAGCGAGGGAGAGCTGACAATACTCGCATCCCTCCATCCTCAGAGTGAGGGAGAGCTGACAATACTCGCGTCCCTCCATCCGCAGAGCGAGGGAGAGCTGACAATACTCGCGTCCCTCCATCCTCAGAGCGAGGGAGAGCTGACAATACTCGCGTCCCTCCATCCACAGAGCGAGGGAGAGCTGACAATACTCACGTCCCTCCATCCTCAGAGCGAAGGCGAGCTGACGATACTCGCATCCCTCCATCCGCAGAGTGAGGGAGAGCTGACGATACTCACGTTCCTCCATTCGCAGAGCGAGTGAGAGCTGATGATACTCGCGTTCCTCCATCCTCAGAGCGAGCTGACGATACTCGCATCCCTCCATCCGCAGAGTGAGGGAGAGCTGACGATACTCGCGTTCCTCCATTCGCAGAGCGAGTGAGAGCTGATGATACTCGCGTTCCTCCATCCGCAGAGCGAGGGAGAGCTGACGATACTCGCGTTCCTCCATTCGCAGAACGAGGGAGAGCTGATGATACTCGCGTTACTCCATCCGCAGAGCGAGGGAGAGCTGACGATACTCAGGATAGTTTCTGCTGGAGACGCGTTTTGAGCAGTGTATGAAAGAACGCACACAACAACAGACGAATGAAGCAGCTTCAGCATGTTTATTTATGCTCAGGAAAGGTTCTCACAATAACAAACGGCTCCGAGGCTGTTGTAAACACCGCAGTGCTCCCTGGAATAATTTATTACTGTTTAACCGGTACAGCACTGCAATAGCCGCTCCCCGGAACCATCTATTAACGCTTACACCCTTACAGTACTGCGGTCACTGCTCTGCCGTGCCAGAGGTTCAAGTATTAAGAGGATTTATCTCGAGAGGAACTCAAAGCAGTATCTCTCGGCAGGCCTCGGAGGCTCCGCCCCTTAAGCTCGAGGCCATTTTTCTCTTTTATGATCTTCTCTTCAGAGGAGCGTCCTCCCTTCATTCGTTCCTTTGATTGGATCGTGAGCCAGTGACTCATCCTCACAAAAGTTACAATAAATAACATCCAGATTAAAAAGAAAAGTGTCAGATACGATAAATACACAGATGCAGCACTCAATCAGTCTTCAAAGATGTTGAGTTTCTCTCTCATTTCTTTCTCTCGTTCTCCTTTAATTCTCCTCTCTCTTTTTCTTTCTCTCTCCATACTTTCGCTCACTCACTTTCTTCTTCCTGTCTCTCCTTCTCATTCTCTTTTCATTCTCCTCTCTCTCTTTCTTCCTCTTTATCTCTCTTTTTCCTCTCTCACTCTTTATCTCTCGCTATCTCTTTCTCCTCTTTCCTTTTTTTCTCTCTTTCTCCTCTCTCCCTTTCCCTCCTCACTGTCTCTTCCTTTCTCCTCTTTTTCCTGTGCGCCCTCTCTCCTCTCTTTTACGAAACAGAAACGCTAACTGAGGTTTCCGCCGCTTTAGTCTTTGGCTCAGAACGATCGTTAATTGGCTAAGTGTCCGATGTCCAGCCTCCTCTGGGCGGAGCCTCGTTTCCTCGCCGGTGATTGGCTGAGATTCTGAAAGGCTCCAGGAGTCTCGAAGAAGGCTTTGGACGCGAGGAGTGACTCCTTCGGGGTCACTGGAGTCTAAAAAAAGACGGGAGAATGTACGCTTAGAATATCAATAAGATTCTAATTAAAAGTGGGCGGAGCAAGCAAACGAAACCACTCCTACAGTGCTCCATCTCTACCTGCGCCTGCGCTCCAGCCTCCGGGGACACCACTCTTCTATTCCCGTGAGGCTCGGGACTGCTGAGAGCCTCGCTCACTCCGTATGCTCCTCCAGCCATTACGAAGCGAGCCGGAGAGAGCACGCCGTGGAGCCCCAGAGCGCCTGCGGGGCCCTCCTCGCTGCTGGAGCTGGCGATCAGAGGGGCCGGCAGCAGGAAGCAGGGCATGGCGACGGTGGGAACGCCTCGCTGAGAGTGCGCCGCCGCTGGTAGCAGGAAGTTCAGACCTGGAGAGAACGCCAACACAGTGGTGTTTTAAAGCTACATGTTGCGCGGGAAATCCCCCTACAGTCCAGGAACGGTAGCGTCTGTGCATGTGTTCCTCCTCATCAGATTTTTCTGCCTTCTTTTTTCAAAACGATTGAAATGAACCAAGAAAACATGTCAGAAATGTAGTGTGAGTAGTTTTTCTCTACGTTTATTGTCTTAAAGCAATTCTTTGATTAACATATTTTTCTTTAATATTCTTTTAAATGACCTTGTGAGTCTCTCAGCACCTCTTAGAAAGGAGTCATTTTCATACAGTACTCCTGAAGAGTAAACATGACCTCTGAGGCCTCGTGGAACGAGATTATCTTGGATTTCCCGCTAGTGCGTAAGGTACGGAGAGAGCTGGGATTGTTCGTATGCTCAAAATCAACTGGACTTTCTAAGCACTGCACTACCTACTAAGTGTGCGGCAGCCTAAAATCAGTCAGCAGGGGGCTGAGGTCAGCAGAGAACCCCAAGTGGATTGGAGATGGCGTTTGTGTGAGGCAGAAACAAGGAAAACGAGTTTATATCATAGCTGAACTTGAGATTTTAGAGTTAGGATTGCAAACATTATGTTGGCTTAAGAAAGCAGATATTTAATAAAGCTTTGAAAAGTTTGAGAGTGTTTAGTTTGATTAAGTTTATAGGTATTGTAGAGCGCTTTTTTCAGAGATATTTGACTTGAAGTTTCTGTTAGAAAAGTCGGCGTGGTCTACTTAATTTTATGCAAATTTGGTATCATGATAAAATCAACTCTTCACTAGAGCTGTGATAAATGAACTGCCACACCTGCAAGTTGCTTTTTTTTTCACAGAGTTGATTGGCTGCCTAGGTCTATTAAGCAAGTCCCTATTTTCTGTTTGACTCTCCGGTGCTAAACAATAGAAGTCTATGGGATTTAATGGAGTGTACTGCCACTTCAGAAGTGAACAGAAGTCCTCCCCGTTCATTGTTAATGGCAATGTTAAGTCAGGGGTGACATTTGAACCCATCTAGAGCCTAGGGGTCAAATACTTTTGGTACTTTCTCAGCATGATAATACTCAATAAAAATCCCTGAAGTGGTTGAAGTTTCTACGAGATTCTCAGTTTGATCTACAGCTTGACAAACTTTGTTAAATCAATGGGAAAATCCCAGCATTCTTAGCGATTACCCAGAATCCTTTAGTGGCAGCAGTACGGGGAGATGTAGCTGTAGCTATAGAGATATATAGTTTTTAGATTAAAGCGTCTGGGATTAGAATGAGTCAGAAATTTGGAGACAAGATAAGATGTTATTCAACGGTATGTCTGAATACTCTATACTGATTGGCTGGCAGGTGTTGTATATTTCTCAATAAACGCACAGGTAGCCCCAATCACACTTGACTCTAGTATCCATTGAAACAAACATGAGCAGATCTCTCATTTTGAGCCACAGTTCATAGATTTGCTCAACGTGGACTGTTTTAGCGACCATATTTTTTACGTTGTACAGTAATTGTTTTACACCAATCATCGTTTGTGAAGCTCTCTGAACTAGATCTTATTATTAGAGATATTTGAGGAATTATAGGTCCGCACAAGGATGGAGATCAAGAGCTAACGTGGTGCGTTACTGTCCACTTCTCTTGACTAATTCCAGATTAAACCAAAACCAGGAGCTTCAAACATTTCCGTTCCTGGTAATATGTTACTGAGGAGATTGTGTCGTTTGTGGTGTCTACCTTGAATCTGTTTCTGGTTTGAGAAGCTGTGTTTCAGGAGCGGCTGAGACCTACCTGCGCTGTTGGGCACGTAGAGGTAATGAGAAGACAGCAGGCCATCTCCGGCGTCCTCTTCCTCATCTCTGCAGGAGCTCCCGCTCCCTGGAGAAGCTTCCCCTCGAGAGCTCGAGCTCTCCGCCTGAGAAGAACCCAAACAAACCGTGAGGAACAGATCTTTTCTCAATCTCTGGCAACCCTGAGTACTATTTTAAAATATTTAGGAGCCATTTCTGGGAACTCTAATCATCACTTTTATGATTTTGAGTATTTATGTGTTTTCTTAATTTCTTTGCAAACGCTTTTAATTTTTTTTTACATTTATCATTCTCATGTCGATATCTGACAACCCTAACCATCATTTGTACTTAAAAAAAAATAAAATTATTATTATTTAGAAGCATTCTCAAACTCTGCAACCCTAACCATCATTTTCTCACTTCTTTTAGCATTGAGGAACATTTTCTGAAAACCTGGCAACCCCAAGCAAAAACAAAAGCACATTTCAAAACAGCTTTACGTGAACATCAGAAAAATAAGAGCTGTGTTTGTCACCAGAAATGTGACACTAGCCAGCAGGTGGCGCTGCGTTCGTGGACCGTGTGGTCGTTTTCTGTTTGAGAACTGTTTTAACTGTGTTCCTGAAGCCTCTCGTGATTTTAAAGCAGAAACGCACCTCCTCCCACTCCACGGCTATCTCTTTTGCCAGATCCTCCAGCTCCACGGCTCTTTGTGTTGCAAGATCCTCCCGATCCTTGGCTCTCTGGGTTGCCAGATCCTCGTGCTGCCGAGCTCTCTTGCACGGGGGTTTGCAGGGCGGCGAGCTCCAGGCAAGCTTCTCGGGAAGCTGGCTGCTGTAGAGCATCAGGAGGGGCATCTGCTGGAGGAGCGCCAGAGCAGCGGGAGCGGGGGGGGGATCTGCTGCGCCGGGGGCCGAGCTACATGGGACCCAAGAGAGAGAGGGAAAGAGAGAGGAGCGCGTGAACATACAATAAAATTAAAAAACAATGTTAAAAACATTTGTGTCTTAGTTATGACAGAAACAGAAACTGTTTAGCATTAGAATGTCAGCAGATCCACCCATCCATCTTCATGTCGGTTTCTTCCCTTTCGCCACTGCGGAATAAACCTCCAACTCTTCTGGCATATGTTTTACACGGCGGATGCCCTTCCAGCCGCAACCCATCGCTGGGAAACATTCACACACATACTCAATTCACACTCATATTCACTTAAACCGCATGTCTTTAGACTTGTGGGGAAAACCGGAGAACCCAGAGTAAACCCACGCGATCACGGGGAGAACATGAGAACTCCACACAGATAGGCCAACCGACCCAGCCAAGGCTCGAACCAGAGACCTTCTTGCTGTGAGACGACTACCCACTGCCACCGTGACGCTCATGTTTGCAGATCAATTCAGATAGTTTAACTAATTTATCAACAATGATGAAGAAATAGAGGAGAAATGCTACGGATAAACGATCTAAATAAACATTCCACACTAACACAACATTTGACAGGACCTTTACATTTTCTAACTTTTCAGACATTTTTATTTTTGTTTAGTACCGTTGCATCTTTTACTTCATTTTTAAACCTTTAATGGGTAACCTTTACTTGTAAGAATGTTTTTTTACTTTAAAAGGAAATTTTCAGGTGTTTTTTGTTACTTTACCTATACGTCTTTTTCATATGTAAACATTTTTAGGAAAACCGCTAAAACCAAGCTTTCCTCCGTGCTTAATTCAGCTTCTCTAAAAATATTCAAAGAGAGAGAGAGGGAGAGAGAGAGCGAGAGAGAGAGAGGAGGGAGAGCGATGAGAGGGAGAGAGATATGTGAGGAGAGGGAGAGGAAGGAGGGAGAGAGAGAGAAAGATAAGAAGAGGGAGAGAGCGGGTGGGGAGAGGAGAGGGAGAGAGAGTTGTGAGAGGAAGAGAGAGAGAGAGAAATGAGAGGAAGGCGAGAGAGAGGAGGGAGAGAGAGAAAAATAAAGACAGAGGGAGGAGAGAGAGATATGAGAGAGAGAAAGTAAGAAAGAGAGAGGGAGGAGAGAGAGATATGAGAGAGAGAAACTCTTGGACAATCATAATATCAGACTCTCACCTGTCTCCGAACTGCATGCGACAGGTGGCGTTGTTGTTCAGGCTCTTCTGCGAGTAATCCACCGGCTCGTCTGAGAAGAAGCACACAAACATATATGATCTGCAAACCTGCAGCGCCTCCTCTGGAGGACTCCTGCAGCGCATCTCCTCTCATCTGAGACTCTCAACGTCTTTCAAACGCGAGGCATTTACTAGAATAAAACTTTTTCTCTGTTTGGTATTAAACTTGCTGCCCCTGTCTCTGATAGCACCTGTCCTCCGCTCACCTGTGGCCGCTCGGTGAGGTGTGCTGGGGGCAGAGCTTATCAGTCTGTGACCGCTGGGAGCAGAGGGGGAGAGCTGCAGGGAGGAGTGACGTGCCATCTTCTTCCGTCGCTCCGCCACAGCGCTGCAGCTCGCTGTCCTCGGACCGTCTGGATCTGGAGTGAACCCAGAATAAGATCGGATTAACGCGCGAGAGCGGAGAGCAGCGGTTCACTGATCGGGACGCACCTGCACTGCTTAGGAAGTCTGCCGCCGCTGGGCCAATCCACTGGAACGCGGGCTTCCTTCCCTTCTCCTCCCTCAGCTGCAGCTTCCTGATCAGGCTCAGGCTCGTCAGGACATTGGCGATGTCGTAGAGGCGCCGTACCTTCGCTGAACACACACACACACACGTTTATGAGCGACCTGGAGTGGATGGAGAAGCTGTGCGGCTCTCAGGATCTCGTACTCTTGTACTTGCTGTCGCTGGACTCATCCTGGCCCTCCTCGATCAGGATCCTCGCTGCCGCGTCCAGCGTTACTGTGAGGCTCCGAGAAACCAGGAACAGCATCACGAACTTCTGACTCATGATGCGCAGTGATTTATCCTTCCTTCTGCTGCAGCCTGCCAAGAGAGAGTGGGGGGGGGGGTAAGAGAGAGAGGGAGGGAGAAAGGTGAGATGAGAGAAAGGGAGAGAAGAGAGAGGAAGGAGGGAGAGAGGAGAAGAGAGAATGTTTGGAGCGGATCTGGACCGCGTGCCAGCTGGAGCTGTACCGTGAGCGTGCAGTAGCTGAGCTCCTCCACAGGCACTGTGAGCCTCTCTGGGGTTGATGTGGAGGTGGTAACCCTGCTCTTGAGCGGCCCGGTGCAGCTCCCGCAGTGTCTGAGGCAGCCTCGCTCGCCCGTGCCACACGTACATGTTCTTGGCGGAGCGGCTCAGCAGCAGCAGCGACTCCAGAACATTCACCACGTCGTAGATGCGCCGGCGCTCCACCACTGCAGCACATCAGACGAGCCTGTTTCTACTCTCCTTTATGTTCTGCTTGTTCACACGCTCAGTCACTTATTTTCATTATTTTTTGGCCTTTTTAACAAAATACTCCAGCTTTTTCTGACCTTTTCATCTATTTTTAAAATTTATTTATTAGATTCTTTAAACATTTAATTTAGTACATTTTTATTTTCAATTCTGTCGCAGCATCTTACTTATTTACCCTAATTTTTCAGACTTTTTACTTATTGCTATCTGCTTATTTGTTCATTAAAAACTTTTTTTGACTTTTTGAAAATGTTCAAATGTTTTAATCATTTTTCACATTTCTAATAAACTTTTTCACTTGATAATTGTTTTTGCTCTAACTATTAACTTTCATTTTTCAGGACGTTTAACTTTCTTTTCTTTTTACATAATACAACATAATTTCTCCCCCCTCCCTCTCCCTCGCATACCCCGTCTCTTACTTAAGCGCGTGGCCACCTCATCCAGAGAGATGCTGATGCTCTCTGATAACTCTGGGTAATCCGGGTACAAGGCCAGAAACTTCTGACAGAGGAGCCCCAAACTCTTCTGCTTCCGGCTGGGTCTCGGCTCAGCCTCATCAGACGCCTCGTTCTGAGGAACAAACGAACCAGAGAGCCTGCTGAGTTCTTGTTTGGTAAAGATGGTACAATGATTGTCCAATTACCAAAATATGCTTAAATCTCCTTCTCCCTCTCCTCTATCTCCTTCTCTCTCTCCTCCATCTCCTTCTCCTCCTTTCTGTTCATACCTGAGAGGATTCGTCCATCTCCTCCTCAATCCTCTTCTCCTCATTCTCCAGCGGCCTGAAGAGCATTTTCTTCATCTCCCTGTCCCGTATCTCAGGGCTGGCGGCACTCAATAGCACCTTGAGGTTCGTGGTGGGGGTCCAGGGGTCCGGGCGGGCCCTCTCGGGTAGCTTTATTGGGGTGACGCGAGCAGTATCTGGGCTGGAAGCCTTCCAGTGTCCCACCACACCCTCAGCCTTCTGAGGCGTGGTCCTCCTTCTGTCCGTGCAGATGTTCTCCTGAAACCAGCGAGAGGGTGAGGATCGATACGCGACTCTACGATCGGCTCGTTTTACCGAAAAGCGTTACTTTTTGCTCGTTCAGGCTGTCGGCTTCATCGAAGGAGGTTTTCCTCAGCAGAGTCCTCGCACCGAGCAGATCCTTCAAGCTCAAACACCTGCTCTCCATCTGGAACCATCAGAACACATATTATAAATCAAATACATTTTTTTTTATAAAAATGCTTTCATTATCTGATACTAACGATATTTATAACACATTGATACATGTGGCTTTGGTGCATTCTTAAGTGAGAACGTTTAAAAAACCAATGCTCAACATATATTTATATTAAAGTTATTTTAAGATTAGTGCACCTCTCTAAAACACAAACACTTTACCACAATTTCTCTCTCAGTTGTAAACAGTTTTCAGCTGAGGGTTTACTGAAAAATTAGCATCATTTTTTTTCATCAAAATTAAAAACAGAAAAACATAAACAAAAATACCATAAAAATGCTTTAGGGTTGATCAATTTCCATGTTTTTAAAGTAAAAAAATGGTACTCGCTAATAATGTTTATTGCTGTTTAATTTATTTTGCTTTTTACTTACTAAAAGTATATTAAGTTTACTATTAAGGCAAAAAATCCAAAAAGAAAACAAGTAATACGGTTATTTTTAACATTGCAAGCCTCATCTTGATTTTGTTGGCTTTTAATGACCAAACTCAAGCATGTTTATCTTTGTCATATATATATATATATTTCTATAATTACTTATTACATGTAACTAATAATTAATAATAAAATTGTGAAATATTTACTTTTGGTTGAACCTAATATAAAATAAAAACGTTAAAAACATAAGGTGGAGTAACCATAAGATCCTAATCTAAGTAAAATCAAAACATAATTTTAGCACACTTGTTATTAGAGAAAAAACGAGGGGTTTAAACATTAGTTATATGTTGTATTAGTGTTTAATAATGCACATCTTTATAAAATATGTTATAACCCCAGATTTGGGGTATCTTGCTATCTAATCACAGTTGAGAACGATCAAAAATAATAAAATACTGAGAGGAAAAAGATTAAACGTTATTATTTATGGTTGTTTAGGAATCACGTGACTAATGATCAGTTACTACACCCGATGCGAAGGAAAGATTTGGCGCAAATATTTTGAGCTGTTGCCTGGTAACCCAAATAACGTTAATCGAAGTAACGGTAAAAAAATGTAAAGCTTTTTTTGTTTAACATTCTAGTGTAATAATTATAATTTTATTTTCTTTATTTTATTTGTAGAACATTGTGCTTCTAATGGATAGATTATCTCAGAAAAAAAGTTTATACTTAGATTAATGATATGAAACAGCGGTTCAAATAACGTATTTGCAAAAAAAGCAGAGTAAAGTAAATCTTGTGAACCTAACTCACTGTTTCACTGAAGACCCGAGCGAAGATCCTTACCTTTAAACCCCATCCGAGGAGCTAAACTACACCCGAAACGTCCTGAGAAAATCCTGAGAAATGTTAATCTTTACCTTTATACTCTTTTAAACAGCATAACGCTTCTAAATCAGAAGATTATAGCGAGTAATCTTCTTCTTCTGTGGTACTCCTGCTCCAGAATGAATTACCCGCTAAAGCTTGTTTTCTGGCGCTCGGAATAGTTACACCCCCTCCATCCTATCACGAAGCCAGCATGCAAATAAATCCACGCCGATTGGACGACCGAGGAGGAAGCGTCTCGGAGCGAGTGCGGCAGCCAATCAGAGCTCGCTCTCGTTTGAGTCCAGGGGGGGGGTTGTTGGCGCGGCTCTTGGCGCGCTCTTCGCATTGAGCGCCAGAAATCTCTTCAGGGACTCGATCGATAAACTCAGAGGATCGATTGTGATTATAGGAGCGCCAGCGGTCGCGCAACGGCGTGAAACGACAAGCTCGGGCAGGAAGAAAGGTGAAATCCTGGCGGGACTGCGAGGTTTCTCGCGGGAATCGTTGGCTGTAACATGAGCCGCACACCCCACACCCTTTACACGACCCCCGCGTGCTTCATCCCGGTATAAAGTCCTCTCGAAAGTTCCTTCTCTCACACGAGCTCAATAAACCTGGAAAAAGCTCTGCAAGGAACTATACACATGTTTACAGATGTGTAAAGTGCTACTGGGGAGTCGTATTTTGTACTATAATGCTAAATTATTACTATTAATAAAAACTATTAACAAAACATCAATTTTCTATTGTTGGATTGTTTCGTTCATTTCACTACCCTTTCATTATAAACAAAATTCCCAAAGTAACCCAATCACGTGTCGTCCACATGGCCTCACATCTGTCTTGATGCAAATAATTAGGGGTCGAGCACCGAAGGTGCAAGAACCCTATTGTTTTTCCTCGAGACTTTTTTTATTTTTTTTATTATTATTATTATTATTCCGGGAATCATTGCGGGCACTTTTCGGTACCTGAACATATATGAAAAGTCACCGATTTTTGCACACGCATCAGACCCGGTGAAAAATTTCGTAAAATTTTGGTCCCAAATCTGATTTCTAAAAAATGGCTCTATAGCGCCACCTAACGCGTTTTTACAGCTTTTGATCATCCAGTTTGTCGTAGGCGGATGAAATTTGGTACGCATGTGTAAAGTACCAAGGTGTAACTTTTACTAATTGAAAGTCTATTTCCAAAATAGACAGGAAGTCAGTTATTTTGCAAAAACCTCTAAAAAAGGGCGTTTTTGCTCTTTCTACTTTTTGACGAACTACTCTCACAGACTTTATCCAAACATCTCCAAACTTCTTGAGTATCATCATAAGGCATATGGCATGTGATATTGAGACGCATTTTCGACTATCATAAAGTATGTGGTCGTGGCGGCGGGCTAATGTCCAAATTTCGACTCGAAACAGGAAGTTGTTATAACTCGGGCATAGAATATCCGATCCGGCTCAAACTTGTTTCATTCTCATCGTAGTCCAAGCCTGAGAACAGGCGTATGACAACGAACGACATCCGCCATAGCGCCACCTAGTGGCGAGCATTAAAAGCCTGTTTTTCATAGTTTTACCCTTCTATTTCAGCCAGTGTATTGCGTGCACACTTAAAACTTGTCGCATGCGTGTAGGACCTTAAGACCTACAAAAAAGTAAATTGGGTCGAGTTTTGAAACTGGACGGAAAACCGGATAATTTAGGTTTTATGTAAAAAATACAGTCTTCATACTTTGACGAACTCCTCCTAGGCGAAATGTCCGATCCAGCTGATAATTGGTGTAGTTAGTCGTAAGGCATTAGGGGAAAAAAGTTATCAAAAGCTAAGAAGTACGTCAAACGGCCTTGGGGTGGCGCTCTATAGCGCCACCCTAAGCGGTTTTGTAGCTGTTGCGCAACCAGTTTGTCGTAGGCTAATGAAACTTGGTACACATATGTAAATGACCAAGCCGCAACTTTTACTAATATAAACCCTGTTTCCAAAATCGACAGGAAGACGAATATTCCACAAAAACTTCAAAAACTGTACATTTTCGCTCATTTCAAACTTTGACGAACTCCTCCTAGGCGAAATGTTCGATCAAGCTAAAAATTGGTGTGGTTACTCATAACGCATTAGGGAAAAAAAGTTATCAAAAGCTAAGAAGTACGTCCAATGGTCTTGTGGTGGCGCCCCAGGAAAGTTCAACCTTCAAAATTGTGCAACAACAATTTACATATTTTGGACTTTATCTCCGTTCTAGGTAATCCACTATCAACAAAAAGAGCCTGCCATGATTAACCTTGTCAGGTTGAACAAAAGGATATGCATCACTGTGACTGCGCTCCAAAAATTGGCTGTACAGCGCCCCTTTATATGTGACCAAAAACATCGCTTTAGCTGTTTTTTAAAGCTGTTGCTCAAGCAGTTTGTCGTAAGCGAATTAAATTTGGTACACATGTGTAAAGTACCAAGCTGCAACTTTTACTAATTTAATCCCTGTTTCTAAAATCGACTGGAATTCGGTTATTTCGCAAAAACCTCTAAAAATGGGCGTTTTGCTCGTTCCACACTTTGACGAACTCCTCCCACAGATTTTATCTAAATATCTCCAAACTTCTTGAGTATCATCATACGGCATACGGAACCTTAAAATTATAACTTTTTTTCAGCTATCAAAAAGTATGTGGTCGTGGTCGCAGCCAAGGTCAAAATTTCGATTTGAAACAGGAAGTTGTTATAACTCGGGCATAGAATATCCGATCCGTCTCAAACGTGTCTCATTCTCATCGTAGTCCAAGCCCGAGAACAGGCGTATGACAACGAACATCATCCGTCATAGCGTCACCTAGTGGCGAGCATTAAAAGCGTGTTTTTGATAGTTTTACGCTTCTATTTCAGGCACTGTATTGCATACACACTTAGAACTTGTCGCATACGTGTAGGACTATAAGACCTACAAAAAAGTTCATTGGGTCGAGTTTCGAAACTGAACGGAAAACCGGATATTTTAGGTTTTGAGTACAAAAATATAGACTTCATACTTTGACGAACTCCTCCTAGGCGAAATGTCCGATCCAGCTGAAAACTGGTGTGGTTACTCGTAAGGTATGAGACAAAAAAAGTTATCAAAAGCTAAGAAGTACCTCAATCGGTCTTGTGGTGGCGCTCTTTAGCGCCACCTGAAGCGGTTTTGTAGCTGTTGCGCAACCAGTTTGTTGTAGGCAGTTGAAATTTGGTACACATATGTAAATGACCAAGCTGCAACTTTTACTAATATAAACCCTTTTTCCAAAATTGACGGGAAGACAGATATTTTGCAAAAACCTCAAAAAGTGTGCGTTTTTGCTCGTTTTAAACTTTGACAAACTCCTCCTAGACGAAATATCTAATCGAGCTGAAAATTGGTGTGGTTACTCATAACACATTAGGGAAAAAAAGTTATCAAAAGCTAAGAAGTACGTCAAATGGTCTTGGGGTGTTGCCACAGCAAAGTTCACCCTTCAAAATTGTGGAAAATTTTTTACATATTTTGGTCTGTATCTCTTTTCAAGATAATCCACTATCAACAAAAACAGCCTGGTATGAATATCCTTAACAGGCTCAACAAAAGCATATGCATCACTGTGAAAAATTGGCTCTACAGCGCCTCTTTACTGCCCCCTTAAATGTGACCAAAATCTTCGTTTTAGCTGTTTTGACCCATTGAACATGTTAGAAAGCCAACCAAAATTTGTTCGAAGGTCATGTTCAATAAGTATAATAATTGAACACTGTCACTGAAATCGTATCTTGGACGACAGCTCTGCAGCGCCCGCTTGAACGGAAAAAAAAAGCTTAACACAGAATTTAACAAACTCCTCCAAGGAAAATTTACATATCGAGCTGATTTTTGATCTGGTGACTCTTAAGGCATTTGGGACCAAATGTTATCAAAAACTTAGAAGTTCGTCGCACGGTCTTGCTATAGCACTTTAACAAACTTCACCTTTTTTAAACGTGTTGGGCTAAATGGATTTGTTACTCTAGCACTCGCGTACTTTATCCAAACAGTATGAAAAAATTATGGAGTTACGAGCTTACCCTTCTGACCAAGTTGCTATGCTTAAGTGACGATACGGTTATAGCGCCACCTACTGCCTGTGTATATTTGTGGCTGTATCTCCCACATACTTCATCCAACGTACGTGAAAAAACTGAAGCGTGAAAATCTTGTGATTCTGAACAGATTGATATGCTAATGTTATGCTAATCTTATGACACTGACTCTTGTTTTTATACGTGTTGTTTGTGTAACAATAAGGATCGTCTTCAAGTTTAAAGATTTGTAACGTTGGATACTAGGTAAAGTGCCTTTTCAACTCGTTTCGAGCTCTCGACAACGACGAGTGAAAAAACTCGAAAAAGGCCAGGAGGCGGTGCCTTTGCTCCGGCGGACGCATCGTGCGAGACCCCTTCCATCGCTGCTTACAGCTTTAATTTTATATGTTTTTTAAGGTTTTAATTTGCTTATTTCGGATGATGGTTGGATCCGAAATGCATGGTAGAAGGTTCCCAAATCTCTTGATAGATCATGAAGAAATAATCTGCAAAAACATAAATCCTAGCTCCTATTTTACCCTGGTTCATCTCATTTCTGGTCTATTATGTAGAAAGGTTTTCGTAAAATCTAGTGAAAACCTTACATTTATTACTTGAAATACCTCCGTTTGGTCTAACACTCGTGTGCACCATTATTACTCTTAGTTTCACAGATAACGAGTGAAAAAATTTATGTGTTAACTGTATTAAGAACCTCTTATTTTAGGTGAAAATTTTTCAAAAATGGCTGATAAAAATATTCCCACAATCTCTATCAGCGGTTGTAGGACTTTTGAGGCATCCAATGCATGTTCAAAATGACCAAGAGACAGATTGCCAACTGATCTACTTTTAATGAAGACTTCAGCAGAGAAATCAACAGTAGTTACAGCGCGCTGGAGAAGACCCAAAAATCATCTTCTGAAGTTACATTCAAAGTTCCTCTCCTTTTGTACCCAAATTGTATACTTTCTCATTGCGTCAGCCAGGAGCTGGTTTCCATGGAAACGAGACAAGATGTCCCTTTCCCAAGGTGAGACGGTGGGAAGCAGGCGTGAGAAGGCCGGCCCGGCTTCCGATAAGGTTTTGCTGGAATTTGTTGCTGGCTCTCCCCTTAGCCAAACACACAGCCTCCTACAATTCCTCTCTTATTCAACTCATCAGTTTTTAGCAGTTTTATCTTAAAGGATAAGAAAGTTAATTAATAAAATAAGTACTTAATAATATAAAAAGATAGAATAAACTATAAATCCCACAAATCCCTCTCTTGGCCTCAGAAGGAGGCCACAATTCAAAACACAGACAGAATACAAATGCATCCTGGACTATCTTCATACTATCTTAAGCCTGACACATTTGCTGGTGCGTCCGTGAGTGCTCGGGCCGAAAAACCTCTGTGAGGGAAAAAGACACCCGAGCGATGCCCAAGTTGGCTTGTGGGCGATCACTCTTAGGCTCTCTCGTTCACACCAGATCTATACACAAAAATAGTAACAAAAGACTGCGCTAAAACCTATCTGCTAAAGCATCCTTACTACCAGAGGGCCCAGAGAGGGTTGGAAAACCCTTGTGTGCCCAATTGACCCCCAAGTTCAGCTAATCTAAACACCACAGATGATTTCACCTTAGATTTTAACATTACTATCAAATCAATAGCAAAATTGTTTTGATCCAGGATCTGAAATAAAGCAGAATTAATGGAAAAGATAGCAGAAAGAAACAAACACACAATACAGTTTTTTCTTGTCTTGAGAAAATAAATGACATTTACTCATACTGTAACCAAAGTAATAAGTAAAGAGTATTCTAAACACCATAAAAATTAATAAATGAGTCATAAGAAAATTAAATGAATCATAAGAAAATTAATCAAAAAGAATTAATAAATGAATCATAAGAAAATGAACCATAAGAAAATTTAATCAACTTAATAAAAAATAAGAAAATTAATCATACCATTAAAGTCAAAATTTTAAGAGAAAAAACTTAAATCAACAAAAAATTTAAGAAGAGAAAAAACCAAAATCAAAATTTGATATTACTCCAAAGCATTAATTGAGATGTTTTCTTTTTACATCTCCTCCTCTATTTGCTCAATCCTTTAGTCACATTTGGTTTCTTCACTTCTCGTTTGGTCGTTCTTCTACTACTGCTATTATTATTTATTTTTTAAGTTGGTCAAATTCTTTTGAAGCTTCTTCAGTCCATTTTAAAGGTGCATTTAGTTGTTTGATTTCTGCATCTCTCATTAGTTGTTTCATTAGTTAACATTTTTCTGCATACTCTGTGATGTATTCACTGCAGTAGCCTGTTGTTCCTAAAAACCCTAACATTTTCCATTTAATTTTATCATTTAGAAATTTGTTAATTATTTAACAGTCCGCATTTATTTTATTTATTATTAATCTTGTTATTTTTATCAGTTCTGAACATTTTTACTTTATGTTTACCATCTGTTGATTTAACACATTTAAAGAATTCTATCGATTTAACTAAACTCATTCTAGAGTTTCCAAAACCACACATTACAATTGTTTATTCAGTTACAATTTGGATTGTAATTTCAGGTTTAACTTTTAAGTACTTGAACTTAAATTATCATCATTAAAATTTATTTTCAGATTCTACATTTAGAAATATTATCTCAATAATCAATTTTCACTTTGCAGTGCTTAATTTTCCATCTAAGTTCTATACTCTATCTGTGCTTTACTTTGTGTGTTTGAGTTTCTCTTCCAAGAGAGCGTATAAAGGCTGGGTGAACTTATCAGTCTCTGCGTTATTTTATCTAGGTTTTCTCACACATTCAAACATTCTAGTTACTCATCTCACATCACAAGTTCCTTGCTTACACACACATACAATTTGCCATCTTCATCATTTTTTTTCTCAAACATTTTCTATCAATTCAGCCAACATTGTATATCTCCATCCATTATCCAACACAACAACTTTCTCTTGCTTTTCTAAATCTTTTTGCAATTCCTGCTCCGAAGGCACAGTCTGCGCTTACACAGTGTGCCACTGGTTCTCCACTAGGAGCAGTAAAGAGATCTCCCACTCTGTGAACAATCTGTAAAGCCTGTTGAGGGAAATTTTTAGTCAAAATTTTTGTCACTCACGTGTCCTGTTGTTTCCTGGTCCTCTTCGGGTATTTTCTTCTTCTTGTGTATGTGTATGTGTTTGTGTGTTACCTGTTGAATTCTAAGATGATCCTCTATTCTCCCTCTCTTGGACCTTAGAAGTAAGGTCCACACCTGTGTCCCCCAATGATCGTGATGTCTGAGGTGATACCAGGTATCACCCTTTCCTTCAATCCTACTTCCCATAGCCTCCTCAAAATGCTTTCTGTCGCTTCCATACCGGTTTCTGGGGTCGGTGCTGCAAGAAGTAGATCATCTACATACATAATATCATAATAGTGATTTAAACTCAAAACGATCTCACTCCTGGATCTTCGTTTTCTCCTCCAATCTGAAAAATCCTCATCAAACAATCACAACACAAATCAGGCAACGATTCAACACACACCTGCTCCCACCATCTGCAACAAAAATAAAACTTAATTGTCAGTGAAATGTTTATCAGTGTCATTTTGCCATTAAAACACCACCTTTTCCCATGTCTCCAGCATCTGTAACAAAGTTATCACAGATTTCAGCCCTTGAAACATTTCCTTCTCCTCTACTCCATAATCTTTGTTTATTATGGAATCTAATAGTTGATTGATAAGTTACCATTTACAGCTCATCCAAGAACTTCATAAGAAATCATAGACCCATGTTTTCTCTTCTCAAAGTGAACCTGAATTTTTTCATCTTGTCAAGATTCATGACACCTCATTTACATTTTTTCTCTTCAATTATCAGGTTTGTTCTGCAACAAAACACAACCAAATTCTAACTAAACTATTCTAAACTATCGCTAACCCCATCAGTCCTAAAAGAAGATTCACAACAACCTCGACACCTGATGTGTAAAAGCGTAGGATTAATCTCCGAGTAACGAAAAATAAATAATAAAAGAAAATAATAATAAAACACACAGTATGCCTCGTCGACACACTCAAAAAAAAAAAATAATAGAAAAAATAAAATAAATAAATAAATAAAAAAGTCAATGGCCAGATTTTCCACAAAAAAATGCTTAAAAAAATTCCCTGCAGAAGGAATGTACATTGGTTAGTTTAGACACACTTCATTCAATCTCATTCATCACAATCAATCATCTCCCCAGATTTGGCTAAATGTTACACTTTCTTTCTGTTAAGTGTTTTAAAGGCCTCTGCTTTTAGATATTGCCATTGTTTACCCTTTTATTCTCTTATAATTATCAATTTGTCACTGCTAGTTGAATAACAATTTCTCTATATTGTTTTAGGAAATGTCTTCACTGTATAGTCATTTTCCAAGTTCACATTAGTCTCTATTCTCAATTAGCCTCATCACAAGACCGTCAAGTTTGAGTCTGTCCACAAGCAACACTTGTTCCCAGGTGCTTGAAGAACTCCATCATCTCCACTCTCAGAAGGCCATCCGCATGCTTCGAGCTCAGAATTGATCAAGATCTCATTCAAAATAAACAAAACAAACAAGTTAGTTCTTATTCAGATTTTTATCTTGGGTTGGTACATCAAACTCTGCTTTGATTAAGTTACACACAAAATAATTCCCCAATTAACTTAATGTTTCAGTTTCCTTTCAAGTTAGGGTGCATTTTTTATTTATTTATTTATTACTATTTTTTTTTTTTAAACAAAAGTCCCTCTATCTAAAATAACTCTCTTAGGGAAGAACCACAACCTTTCAATTAAACACACCAGTCAATTTAAAGTCAATTTAATTTATGCAAAAAAGAAAAGTCACCTCAAAGAGTCAAATTACATTTCTTTAACATAACTATTATGAAATTTCATGTCTACATTCGCAAGGTTTTGTCTTCTATAGCATGTTTGATTTGTCTTTTGCTAAATTTAATTCAGCACCAAAACAGTTAGTTTAATTTCTTTTCTTTTTACTTTTTCCCTTTTACTTTTTAAAACTCAACCTTTTACTTGTTTATTCTCCCCAATTTGTAGCTGTATAATTAATTATGTAGCAATAATTTACTTCCACAAATGTATTAAAAGCTTTTTTTATAGATTTATCTTATGCTTATTCTAATTTATACTCTTTATAACTTAGTAACTAAATATTAAAGTTTAAGCGTAATGCTTCTGAAATGTAATAATTTTCCCCAGTGTTATTAGGAAAGTACTTTGCACTGCATTCACCAACAGATGTCACTCTCACACATTCACAGATTTCATCACACATATGTGTCATATGCAATGAAACTCTGGGCTTTTACTTATTCGCATGCGCTATAACACATAAAAATATGTGTAGTTGCAACCAAGCTTCTCTTTTTTTTATTGGCCCAAAATGTTCTATTATCTCTTTTTTGGCAAGTCTCTAATTCTTGCTGGCGCGCTTTGATTTCCCTGGGTTCAACTTGGGTTGTTATGATTTCACTCATATTTTCCCATTGGTTCCCCAGACTCAACTCGAAATCTTTTTCCTTCTCAAAATAAGCTTTTTCCTTCTCAAAACTCATGGTTGTTTTTCCTTCTCAAATACAGTAGGTTTTATAAATTCAAAGACCCTATCTTTCCCTATTTAATGCTTTTAATCCTTTCCCTATTCTTACCTACTGTTTGATTTAGTGTCTAATTAAATTTTTTATAGTGGGCACTCCCCACTACCCCGCAGACCAGAGGATTTCCACAATTTTCAACTTCCACCAGCCTCGTCAGAACTGGGGCTTTTGAAAACGAGTCTGCCCAATTTTCACTCAATTGCCAAACACAGTTTACTACCCGTGAGATGTCCTCACAAAATACTTTTCACGAAGTATTTTCTTGACTCACTTTTCACGAAGTAGTCCCTTTATACTTATCACAAAGTATGTATACTTATCACAAAGTATTCTCTTTATACTTATCACGAAGTATTTATACTTATCACGAAGTATTCTCTTTATACTTATCACGAAGTATGTATACTTATCACAAAGTATTCTCTTTATACTTATCACGAAGTATTCTCTTTATACTTATCACAAAGTATTTATACTTATCACAAAGTATTCTCTTTATACTTATCACGAAGTATGTATAGTTATCACAAAGTATTCTCTTTATACTTATCACGAAGTATTTATACTTATCACGAAGTATGTATACTTATCACAAAATATTCTCTTTATACTTATCACGAAGTATTTATACTTATCACGAAGTATTTCTACTTATCACAAAGTATTCTCTTTATACTTATCATGAAGTATTTATACTTATCACGAAGTATTCTCTTTATACTTATCACGAAGTATTCTGTTTAACCTCCACTGCTGATTTCCCTCTGCAGTCAAAAATTTGGAAACGTGGAAAAGATTGTGTGTGTGTGTGTGTGTGTGCGCGTGCGTGTGCGCGTGTGTGTGTGTGTGCGTGTGTGTTTTTTTTTTTTTTCTTTACACTTCACAATATGTATAAAATAATCGACGGTTCTATAGAGAAACCCCAATTCAACATTTGATTTAGTATAGTCAATTGCAGAATTTAATTAAAAGGTTTCTGCTTACCTTTTGAAAGGGCGGCGCCTGGGTGTTGAATTTGGGAATCTCCTTATATCCGGTGGTCTCTTAGGGTCATCACGTCGGAGGTCACCAAATTGTAGGACTTTTGAGGCGTCCAATGCATGTTCAAAATGACCAAGAGACAGATTGCCAACTGATCTACTTTTAATGAAGACTTCAGCAGAGAAATCAACAGTAGTTACAGCGCGCTGGAGAAGACCCAAAAATCATCTTCTGAAGTTACATTCAAAGTTCCTCTCCTTTTGTACCCAAATTGTATACTTTCTCATTGCGTCAGCCAGGAGCTGGTTTCCATGGAAACGAGACAAGATGTCCCTTTCCCAAGGTGAGACGGTGGGAAGCAGGCGTGAGAAGGCCGGCCCGGCTTCCGATAAGGTTTTGCTGGAATTTGTTGCTGGCTCTCCCCTTAGCCAAACACACAGCCTCCTACAATTCCTCTCTTATTCAACTCATCAGTTTTTAGCAGTTTTATCTTAAAGGATAAGAAAGTTAATTAATAAAATAAGTACTTAATAATATAAAAAGATAGAATAAACTATAAATCCCACAAGGTGAAGGAATTAACACATAATAAACTTCGTATTTCCAGACTCTAGTGCTCCAAAATGAATCAAACATTAAATTCAGTCCAATAACGAGAGATTCATCTAGGGTATAATCTTTACTATTCTTGTTGTTTACATATGCAGACTTCACAATTCTGAGCAAAAACTAATATTTTGAGAGCTCAAAAAGACATTTTTTTCAGAGGTAAATTGAGTATTGTGAATAAAATGTTCTCGTTAAGCAAAGCAGATCTAGAGAGAGCGTAAATAAATTCTGAAGGTAAAATATGATTGTGAGCTCAAACCACGCTTACCCGCTGCTACAGCTCCAGCCAATCAGAGAGGACTCTTCTGTCTTCTGATTGGCTGGCCTATGAACCAATCACAAGCTTCTCGGACTGTGCTTTCAGACTAAACACGGAGGCGCAAGCGATTTACATGTAAAGTCAATGTGAAGACGTGATCACATGATCCATGACATGTCTACCATTCAGGAGCACTCTCTTAAAGTGACGCGCTTAAAAACACAAAAATCATGGAAGACAAACTGAGGGTTGCGTGAAATACAAACCAAGAGGCTCATCTCAAGTGACTGAGATGCAGTTCACGAAGCGGCCTCTAGAGGCTGGCTCCAGAAGAGAGCAGGTTCTCATTTCACTCCAATATTAAAGCTGACCAAATTAGGAGCTGAAGAAAACAAATCTTCACCTCTGGCTCCATCATGTTTGTCGATTCTGATATTCTTGAGGAGGGTGAATAATTTTTACATTTGTTTGTTTAAGATATACACAATTTAAACCTTCAGCCAATCAGATGTCTTCACTACAGCCATGTCCCGCCTCTGAAGACGAGTTTTCGAAGCT
Source organism: Danionella dracula (assembly GCA_900490495.1). NCBI lineage: Eukaryota > Metazoa > Chordata > Actinopteri > Cypriniformes > Danionidae > Danionella > Danionella dracula. Next base: position 2,101,494 of record UELW01000889.1, read on the forward strand.
TTTCTTTGACGCCAGAAACCTACGTGTGACGTGACGAACACTCCGTCCATGTTATACACAGTCAATTATATTATAGACATAGTGATGCTCCTTGCCGATTGATGGAGCTAGGGAACATCTCTGACCACATAGTGGTGCTGCAGAGCTCCAGACGGCTTGTCTTTCACCATAGAAGAAGTACATTTTAGCTACATATTTTGCTGTATATCTGGCAAACAAACCACTTTTTAATCGGATTGTTTTTTTTTTGCACTGTGTTCAAAAGATTAAAATAAAAGTGACAGAAGTTTTGTGTCAACTCAGAACCGTAACAACTTTTGCAACTTTTTAGAGATTTATTTACAGAAATCCTTCACCATATTGTGAGTGGTGGGAATAAATCAGCACATTTGCATATTTGAAAGTAATTAACGCAAAGGTTTGGGTGCGTGTCCCAGTAAATCATTGCTGGCACAGGATCTGTAACGATCAGGAGTCCAAACACTGTTTTGGTAGCATGGAGGTCTCCAGTCCTGTCTGAGACGCTCCGCTGAATTAATGAGAGTAGTCTGTCTCCTGGCGTGTGAAGCACATTTATATGATTACGCAGAACAGCATAAGAGGTGTAGAATACACTTTGAAGAGCGCCAAACGTTCTCCAGACTCTTGTGAGATGAAGGAATGAAAGCAGGGCTGGGTTTTGGGTGTGTAGTTGATTAAAAAATTATGAAATGAAACATAAAAAAAGTCATAGAATTTCTGTTCGTTTATTTCCCGTGACCTGAAGCAGCAGCACAAACACACACTATTTAAACACAAGCTCCTCATTTACATGTGTTATCTAATTTATTCAGCTGGAAACACCTTGACCCTTAACTTAAAAATCTGCACCCTCAGATGAACACCAGGCTCTAGCAGCAGCGCGACAGCTCCAGGTGCAGCGCGGCGGCTCTACTTCGACTCCTGCGGTGCGCTTGCAGCCTTCTGCAGCAGCTGCAGCATGATGGGGTACACCGGGGCAAACTCCTTCCCCTGTCGTGCTCGCACTGACTGCACGTATGCCTCCAGTGCGCCCCTGGAACCCAGAGGAGCCATACCTCCATTACAGTGCATCAGAACACCTGCAGTTCCTCCTCACACGGGAGGAGTGAATGCTAACCTTTTACTGATTTAGTTTTGAGTGTACTTTATTGATCCAATGTAAAATACTTAATATTTAAAGTATAATTTTATGTATATTTATATAATATCTATTCGCAATAATTTGAAATCATATGACATTGAATAATGTACTTTACTCACTTATATAACACTTATATACTTAATAATACTTATACTTAATACTAATACTAAGTAATAATGTTACTTTACACACTAATGGACATTATGTACGCTCAACACGTCACTTTACCGCGTATTTGCACACCCCTGGACACTCCATTCCCACAATTCTTTATTTTCAATTTTTTATTGTACAGCTCACTTTTCCTTATTTTGTTTTGTCTTTCCAATAGTTTATATTTTGTATCTTGTATTATACAGATATTCTTTCTTAGTGAAATTAACTAACTATATATATATATATATATATATATATATATATATATATATATATATATATATATATATATATATATATATATATATATATATATATATATATAGGGCGTGGGTAGCATGGTCGTCTCACAGCAAGAAGGTCGCTGGTTCTAGGCTCGGCTGGGCCGGTGGCATTTCTGTGTGGAGTTTGCATGTTCTCCCCGTGATCGTGTGGGTTTTCTCCGGGTGCTCCGGTTTCCACACAAGTCCAAAGACATGCGGAATAAGTGAATTGAATAAGAACGATTGTCCATAGTGTGAATGTGTGTGTGAATGTTTCCCAGCGATGGGTTGCGGCAGGGAAGGGCATCCGCTGCGTAAAACATATGCCAGAGAGTTGGCAGTTCATTCCGCTGTGGCGACCCCAAAAGGGAATAAAGCCGACAAGAAGATGAATGAATGAATATGTATATATATATATATATATATATATATATATATATATATATATATATATATATAGTAGGTCAGGGCAGTCTAAGCATTTCACTGCATATCGTACTGTGTATGTGACGAATAAAATTTGATATAAAAAAATAATCTTTTCTAACAAATTTACAGTGATAAAGAATTCAAAAAGAATATCAATATGTTAAAACAATTTAATGAAGTTCATACATTTTTAATGCATTAATTAATAATTCATATATATACCTGATGAGTGCGAGCCGCTCCTTCTCCGCCGGATGATCGTCCAGCCAGCGAGAATAGCGCGCCACGGACCACTCGGCTCTCTGTTCAGGAGACAGCGCTGCATTAGAGGCTCAGCAAACATCTAAAGAAGCTGCAGGAGCTGGCGAATCGCCATGCGCCAGCGTGATGGAGGCCCTTGGCTCTCCAAGACTGTACCTGATGAGGGGACTTGAGCTCAGCCGGGGCCCGAGTGAACAGCAGGTGCAGTACAGTGCTGTATGCCACAAACAAGATTATTATTACATGTATAAATGGAGAAAATGAATCACTTTATTGAATGTTATATAAAGGTCTATATTGCTGCTGTAGTTCGATGTATTTTTTATAGAAAGCATGTTATCTGGGGTACTGTGGAGATGCTCACAGCGCTCCGAGGGTTCGTGTGTTTGCTCAGATGCTTGAGGGATCAGAGGAACGTTGCTCTTCTCTGAGGATGCGCGCAGGTCTGAGGCGCAGCAGCTGTCTCTCGGAGCAGCTCCTCCCCGTACAGGCCTGCGCTGCGCTTGCGGTAGCATCAGGTGTCCCTGCATCTCCACACCTGCCTCGGGAGATGCTAAGTAACCCTGCGTTTCCCGTTTTAGATGGTTGCCATGGCAGCATCTTCTGCTATCCACCGTTGCTTTTGCAAGCAGACGCCGTGCTGCGTCTTTCCTTCCAAACCTCACCCTCACAACGTTTGAGAGTTGTTTGTCAGAGGAAACGAATTTTATATAAATACTAATAATATAAATACTTGTGATTGAACTCTACGCCTTCCTTCACCCCTGCTGCTCATCGGGCTTGCGCTCCGGAGCTCCTCAGCGTGGTGAGCATGGTGGCTCTGACCTCCTGACACTCGGAGATCTGAGGAGAACCATCAAGTGCTAGCTTTTCACTTCTGATGGTTAAACATCCTCTTTTAAATGGCTGATTATAAATATTCGCCCCCTCTAGACGATCGCTGCACCCTTAATCACCATCAAAAGCATGCTTCCCCTGCTGGGTTTCACACAGAACACCCACCCATTTCATCTTCTGGAGACAAAAATACTTTACATCCACTTTTTCATTGTTTATCGACGCGGCTCTGCTGCGGTTCTCTTCCAGCTCAGTCAGCATGTACATTCTTCATTGAAATGAGCTGCATTAATGCTTTACCTGATTGGTTAGTGGGTGAAGCTTCGGTCAAGGGGCCTTGCTACAGCCAGCGAGTCATTTTTAGCTCCATAAGCAGAAAACAGGATCACAGGAGCATGAACCGTTTTGAAGATGACTCGAGGAGAACATTAGAGAAACAAATTTCAATGATAACATTTACATCT
>UELW01000889.1:2105090-2230721 GCA_900490495.1 Danionella dracula
GAGCTGGAGTGTGCAGCAGTCAGGCTCTGGGGGAGCTGATCCCATCCTGCACGTGCAGATACACTCATTTACACTCATTTGATTTACACATCTGGCACCCATAATTTAAAGCCTCATTCTCAATAACGGAAATGGACGAGCTCCAAAAATGTGTTAAAAGAAGAGAAAAAAACCAGAATGAAGCTAACTAAAGACATGTCTATAAAATGTGGCTGGCAACAGAAGCATTTGTTCTTACGGGATGAAACATGTGCTATTCTACTCAAACTAAAGCGATGGTAGGCAAAAGAAAAGAAAGAGTGTTTCTCGATGAGATGTGTTTTTGGCTCCAAAAAATTGAAAGTATTGGTGAAAAATTTTATGTAGTGGGAGGAACATGACATACATCGGTTCTTTTGAGGAGCTCAAACATTGTGGACATTCAGAAACATTGTTAATGATAAGTGCTGCCGTCTGAAGGTTATTAAGGGTGTCTAATACTGATCATCAAATCATCTAAAAGAGGACTTCTCAAACATAAAATTTTTAACACAACTTCATATTATCGAAAGACCAAACTAGCCGTTGCTCCTGGCAAGCGTGAGCGGGGTAGACCTTCAGGCAGGCGCTGGGACGCCTCGCCGCTGGTTGAAGAGGCACTCATAATGAGCCATATTCTAACCGCGTCTGTGCATTAGCGACTCTGCAGGGCTGAGGGGCACGAGTGCAGACAGATGCGCACCCAGCTAGACTCGTTATCCATGCGCATCGCTTACCAAACTGCTCCGACTTGACGCAGAAGAGCTGCACCGTCTTGGTGGCGTTCCGGGGCGACCGCAGTAGTCAGGCCGGTGTCCACCGAGGCAACGTTCAGCTCACTAGCCAGCAAACACAAGACCTCTGTTAGCAGCTAGCGGAACACACTCTCTTCGATTGGGCCGTGCGGTACCTGGCTATCGTCTTGATGATGCTGTCCAGCTCCTCGTTGGAGGGGGGGTTTCGGCCCCCCTGCGGGAACACCAGGTTGATGGGGTCGAAGAGGCGAGATAAGGATCTGGACAGGTACGCAGCTTCGTACGACTGGAGAGAACCCTTCAACTCTTCCTCGGGGCTTGAAAAGAGGAGGTTACTGCGATTAGTCAGAGGAGAAACAACAGACAGGGGCCCCCGGTTACTGTTGCCTAAGGGCCACACTGGACAAGACAAACCAGAAAGAGGGCTGAGGGCCACGACCACCCAAACCATCACCTTCATCTCCACTGAGGTAGAAAAACAACAACACTCTCAATCAAGTACACTTAAAATAAAGACATTTAAAAAACATATTGCAACCTATTTTAAAATGCATACTCCTTAATTTAATGTGATTATTCATTCATTATTCATAACATATTTATGTAATGCACACGTTTTGTGTAATTACACAATGACATGCAGAGAGATAGAAAGAGAGAGGAGAGGGAGAGAGAAAAAGAGAGAGCGAGAGGGGGGATTTAATGGAGAGAGGGAGAGAGAAAGAAAGAGAGAGATTTAATGGAGATAGAGACAATAGAGATAAGGGAGAGGAGAGAGAGAGAAGACAGGCATAAGGGAGAAGAGAGAGATTTAATGGAGAAAGGGAGAGAGAGAAAAGGGGAGAGAGAGAAGAGAGAGAGAGCTGAAAGAAAGAGAGAGAAAGAGAGAAGAGAGTGCTAGTGCGCGAGAGAGTGAGTGAGAGGAGATAGAGGAGAGAGAGAGAGGAGAGAGAGAGCTTATGATGGATGAGCAGAACGAGAAAACTTTAGGTGGTGAAAATATTTTGAGAATCAATAAATATTTGTATCTACATTAGATTTATAATATATTTAAAAAGCGATGAACTAAAAGAAATTTAATTGATTGCAATTACTGACTATCAAGTTTTTGATTTAAAAATGTTTAAGACTTTTACATTTAAAAGCTTAAGAGAAAGAACTGACCACAAAGGAGTCTTCTGACTCCTTTTCACGGGACCCATAAGCATCTAGGCTCTAGGTTGCATTATAAACAGCGCCTCCGCTGGCAGAGGTTGTGGGTTCAATCCTCAGTGAAAGCAGGAGCCTACCTGAGCTGATGAGTTTCAATGCAGGTGTTTGTGGAGAAACCAGGACTCACTTGTAGCCAGGCTTGGTCTGCGTGAAGAGATCTTCGCTCTCATGCTCTGCTGATGGAAGGTCAACGTCAAGCCCTGCACCGCTGCTCACCAGCGCCCCCTGTATGCTGGCGCTGTACTGCTGCAGCCGCTTCCAGAGCTCGTTGTAAAGCCTCAGGAGTTTGGGGTACTCTCCTTCCAGCGCCTGCTTGAGGAATGAGGACGCTGAAACACACAAACGAAGACGTTGGAGCGGTCTTCAGTGTTTTGGTATTAGCAAAGGTTTAGTTTAGCAGCAGCCGAACTCAGATCTCCATGGACTGCTCATGAGCCTCAGAGATCTCCACGGACTGCTCATGAGCCTCAGAGATCTCCAGAGAGCTTCATGGACTGCTCATGAGCTTCAGAGATCTCCAGAGAGATTCATGAACTGCTCATGAGCTTCAGAGATCTCCAGAGAGCTTCGTGGACTGCTCCCGAGCTTCATGGACTGCTCATGAGCCTCAGAGATCTCCAGAGAGCTTCATGGACTGCTCATGAGCCTCAGTGATCTCCAGAGAGCTTCATGGACTGCTCATGAGCCTCAGTGATCTCCAGAGAGCTTCATGGACTTCTCATGAGATTCAGAGATCTCCAGAGAGATTCACGGACTGTTCATGAGCCTCAGAGATTGCCAGAGATCTTCATGGACTGCTCATGAGCTTAAGAGATCTCCAGAGAGCTTCATGGACTGCTCATGAGCCTCTGAGATCTCCAGAGATCTTCATGGACTGCTCATGAGCTTAAGAGATCTCCAGAGAGCTTCATGGACTGCTCATGAGCCTCAGAGATCTCCAGAGAGCTTTATTTGCGTTCGTCAAGACCTTGAGAAGAAACCACAGAGTTTCATGTCAGTGAAGCACCGGAAATCATTACACAGCGCCACCTATCAGAGGCTCCACAAACTCAGGCAGAACTAAACAAAATAGTAGTTTAACAAGTGTTGTTATTATTAGTTTATTTTTGGTACATTTCTTAAGAGGGATTGTTTGTGTTTAGACTACGTTATCGACAGTTTATTTTCTGTGCGATAAATCTTTAAAGTTCTAAAGCAGTTATTGTGTTTTATAAGATAATAAATAAAATGTTATGTTGAATTTTACAGTTTTCCATTACGTTAGAGTTGTACTTCACTAATTTAAGTAACACAATAATTACTTTCGCTGGTAATTAGTTACTTTTGTAATTATGTAACTCAGTTTCTATTGGTGAAAAGTAAATAGTAACTAATTACTTTTTAATGTCATGTGCTCAACCCAGATTTTTACAAACTGAAAATCTGCAGAAAAATTATGTCTTTAAAAAAAAAATCCGGTTGTCTTAAATTTTGACATTCAATATTCACGTTATGAAATTCAAACTCTGTTTTATTGGCCTATAATATTCAGTTTTATTAAAGTAAACAATAGTTAAAATCAACAGAATTCTAATTCAGATTGCTTTGGAAGATCTCTAGCTCCACAGTTTTGATGCTTTAAAACAAGTGCTTAAATTTAAAGCCATTTACTTTAATGTTTTTCTGCATATTTATATAATCTCAGTTAATCTCTGGAAAATTGTTGACAGCTCAAGAAAAGACAGTCACACAGAAGATAGAATGGAATGTTTAGGTTTGAAAGAAAATATGTTTAGAATAAAAATGTAATGTTCATGTACAATTATATTAGTTGTAGATTTTAAGAGACCTGTCTTATGTTCTCTTGCATATTTAATAAAGCTCTTTAATTAAGCACAAACATGCTTTACCTGATTACTTGATTAATCAATTAAATTTACTCAAATATTCCATCGCTGCAAAGAAGAGAAAAACTCCCATCAAACTCCCAAGAAACTTATTCTCATCTATGAGCTGTCGTCTGTAACGGTGGAAGAACTTCTGATTGGTTCACAAGCCGGCCAATCAGTATACAGAAGACTCCTCTCTGATTGGCTGAAGCTGTGGAGTGTTTAAGCATGGTTTGTTTCTCTCTCCTCTCTGCCCCCCCCCCCCTCTCTCTCGGGTTTTGGAGACTCTTGATTTGGAGGAACTTTCAGTCGTCCATAAAACTAAACATGTGAATATCTCTTGGGTTGTGTAAACTAGCTGAAAGTAGATTCAGGTATAAATCCTCGCCGAATCGAGTGAAATGACAGAGAGTCAGATGCTATGGAAATGCGTCCTCGTTAATATGGTAATAATGCAGCTTTACAGCTGATTAGCAGTCGACGTTGTGCAGATTGTTACCGCCGCAGATTGATTTGATGACTGCATAATGAAGCAGCTGAGCATCACGAGCAGCTGAGTGCACTCTCTCTTTGTTTAGCCTTCACCTGAACAGAGACGCTCCGGTAGAGCCCTGGTAGTGCTCCGGTAGAGCTTGAGTAGTGCTCAGGTAGAGCTCCGGTAGAGCCTGCTGCGCCGCTGTGCTGCTCTGCGTCTCGTTAACGTTCTGCTGACTTTAATAAGTGAAGCTTCCAAGGTGAACTCGTCCTGTATCAAGAGGACAGCGTTTGATCAAACATCTCCTATGGGAGCGGCAGACAGAGCGGGAAGGTGACCCCACAGAGGACAAGGGTTTGAACCAGGGAGGTCTTATCCGATCATTTGTGTCGATCCAGATATTTCAGATCCGATCACTTTTTTTTTTACTGGTTCTGATACAAAGTTTCCATTCATGAACAGAGAACCAAATATTTATTTATCACTGCCGTATTAAATCAAAAACTTTACATAAACTATACAGACTAAATGATGCGACTAAAACTAATTAAGTGCAAACTCAAAAACAACAATAAATATATTTTTGATGATTCAGGTCAAAGCTATTATTAACCATGTTAATCACTTTTTAATTAATGTTAGCATCATGCTAACCACTTGTCACTCAAGAAGGCACGTGTGTAACGGAGAGTGAATCCAAACACGATTTGAAGATAACAGGATGAGAGATGGATGGAGGAGAGGGAGCTTCTTTGAGGCACCAACCACAAACTCCAAGCTGAGGCTCACCTGCTGTAGCTTTCTGGAGCTCCTCCGAGAGCGTCTGAGTGACTGAACTCCAGAATGTCTGCAGGATATCAGGCCGGCCGTCCTGAGAGAGAGAGAGAGAGAGAAAAAACATTTTCCACACACCACATGTATTTAAAATACTCAACATTTTTCATCTGTTTATCAATCAATTAAAACCCTTGCTTTCACAATTCTTTTAAAAATGCGACAGAGAGAGAGGGGGGCAGAGAGAGAGAGAGAGGGAGAGAGAGAAGAGAGAGAGGGAGAGGAGAGAGAAAGAGAGAGGGGGAGAGAGAAAGAGAGACGGGGGAGAGAGAGAGAGAGAGAGAGGGAGAGGGGGAATAGAAAAGAAAGAGAGAGAAAGAAAGAGAGGAGAGAGGGTGACGAAAAGAGAGAGGGAGGAATAGAGAGATAGGTGATAGAGAGAAAGAGAGGGTGAAAGAGAGAGAGGGTGAAAGAAAGAGAGGAGAAATGGAAAGAGACAGAGCAAGAGAGAGAGAGAGAGAGAGCGAGAGAGGAGAGAGAGAGAGAGAGAGCAAGAGTGAGACCAAGCACAAGGAAAGAGAAAGAATAGAGAGAGGGGGAGGGGAGAGAAAGCAAACACATCAAGGCTCACTTTATCTCTCTGCTCATCAACAGGAGTGCATTAGCGCTGTCTGCAAACAAAACCCACAACTGCACTTTAAGAAACGGTGTCGTTCACGAGAAGCCTGAACACGCAGCGAGCGAGAGAACACCGGGTAGAGTCAATAAAGAATATCGACAACGACTTAACCTGCCAATTACAAACGACTCGTGTCAACCAGTTTATTGAACACAGAACAAGAAACATAATGTCTCCTTTAAAAAACCCCAGTTTTTTAAGCAGGAAGCTGGCATTTCTGGGTCATTTCCATTCTGTACTGCAGAGCAAACATGAACAAGATCTTTAATATTTTAATGTTGCTCAAAGATAACGCCATGAATGGCCTCAGATGCACTACTTTTTCTCTGCAGTCAGAACAGAAGAGATATTATTAACAATAAGTTAAATATGCCAGTGTTGGATAAACAAAAGCTAAGCGATGTATATTGATTTTTAAACCACTTTGCAGAGGAATATTCATCTCCACGTCGTGCGTTTTAAAAACAACATACAACACTTAGCCTTTGTTAATCCCTTTCTTATAGGCTAATCATTTGATGTTAGCATGATGCTAATAGCTTTCTAGCATCGCACTAATCAGCTGCTCTTTTACTGTAATCACATGTTAATTTGTTATTATTTTGTTATATAGTGTGATTAATACGTTTAATGTCGGTCTGAAGGCTTGAAATGAAGAATCTGTGTTGGGTGAGATTGCAGCAGGTGAAACGAAAAACAGCTAGAATCTGCGAGAGAACGCCGTTTCAAATTCAATTTTCAAATAAAATTAAAATCAAATAAAATTTCAAATAAAATCTAATTCAAATAAATTAAAATGTTTTTTTTATGACTGTCCAACAAAAAAGTATAAATAGTATATAAAATAAAAAAGAGAAATATTTATAATAAAATATATTTAAAGATAGAATACAAAATAAGATAAAGTAGAATAGAATAAGGTCGAATAAAATAAAATCTAAAATAAGACATAAAAAAAGATATGACAGTAAAAAATAGAATATGACGTATGTACAGAGTATACAGCAGTGTCCGTGTTAAAGTGTCCATGTGCTGTGGAGCAAACTGGTTAGTTTTTATAATTAAGGGGATGTCTCTGATTCATCTAAACATCTAAAACCGGATTCAGTCGTGATTCGCTCTCTAGAGCTCCAGTAATCACAGAGCCAGGTGACGGTTCATTCGCTGCTCTGACGGATGGACAGCAGAAGGTGACACGGTGGTAGAGAACATCACAAGAGCTCAGCGGGTGAACCTTGGACAATGGCACGAGCAGTCGGTCACAGAGTAATGAGTGGCTGAGCTGCGTCTGTGCTCCTCGGTAAATAGGGAAGTCCAGGGCAAACAGTCATGTGCAGATCTCCAGCAAACAAACATGGCTGGAAACAGGCCAGAGTGTCTGGAGATCAGCGGCTTCATCATGGAGCCCAAATATATCGTATCAGCACGAGATTACACATACAAACACAACCTGCAGATTCACAGCAAAGATGTTAAAGCGCTCATCCCATTTGTGGCTTTCTAGTGATTTATAAGAGTAGATGGAATCAAAACTCAAACCATTGATGTTCCCAAACGAAAAGCGAATTTGTTTCTTTTAAGAACAGGTTTTATTCGTTCCATTGAGGACATTACAGGAGTCTCATCATAACGTCGCGCCGGATACGAACTTAAAAAACTATGTTTTCAATATTAAAGCCACATTTGTTCCTCCTTCAGCTCCTCTTGACTCTCTCTGAAGGAGAGCTGAGAATCTTCTCCTGATGTTCTGAGCTCCTCATCTTCATGAAGAGGAAGAACTGAGTCTGAGCTTGAGAGAACGAGCTGCTGAGATAAACTCACACGTGTTTCTGATTAACTCCGAAGCTGACGTTGCTCTGTGCGTTTCTCTTCTCTGATAATGTGGGCTTGTCTCCAGAGGGTATTAAACATCTCTGTCAACGAACTCAACCAATCAGAAGCAAGAGTGTCCGGGCCTTCCGGCAAAGCATGGCTTCTGATTGGTCTTCAAGTAAACCGCGTCATTCAACACGTCATCAGGAAGTTTTTTGGATGCAAGAACAAACCAAACGAACAAAATATAGCTTTTATTTTAATCTCAGAACATGAATTGTGTGCGTGTGTAGCCTCACACGACTCTGGAGCAAATATAAACACAGAGAAACGATCCCGCGTGCGGAACCAGGAAATGCTGTTGGAAACGCGATGGTCAGGAAGTGACCATGCTCTCTCTATCGTCTTATCGAGAAAATGTACGTAGACGATATTATCGATATTGAATTTTCGTCAGCCCTGGGCCAACCTCACCATGCTAGCTTTGGGAATCTGAGTGTATCCTGTAATAATCCACTAGTCAACTTAGGATTAGCTAAGATAGCAATATAAATAGAAGCTCAATTTGATTAATTGCATTTTTTTACTTACCAGGTTCACCGACCTCCTCGCACACGCTTTTTCATCCTTTTGATTTTGATGCTTGTAATAACAGGGCATCGGGTCACAAAGTTCGGGGAGCAAACTGCGATTTGAAATTCCTCCTCCATTGTTGTTGTGAATGTTCCGCTCAAAGTCACTACAAGAGCAAGCATTCTGATTGGTTGCTGCGCAAACAACCTTCGTCTGAAAAGACCAGGGGCCTGATGTATAAACGTTGCGTAAGTATGTATCCACATACATATCGGGATTTATAAAAAATAAACTTGGAGTAAATAAGTGCGCACCGTACGGATGCTCTTGACCGTGCGTACGCACTCTTTTAGAAGAGTATGTGTTTTGGAGACACCAACTGTCCCAAATAGCAATAGCTATTTAAAATGAAAAACTTCTAAATTATCCTATTACATCACCCAATAAATCAAATTGTATCAACCTGAATTATCATTATTAGCATTCTTAACCAGGTGCAAATACTTCGAATTTACTCATTTGTTTTAATGAATGGGCTATAAAAAGGTATGTGCGTATAAAACATATCATAATGGATGCTCTAGCGCTGTTAGAAGACCTTGCTAATGACGCTCTACGGAGGGAGCGTGTTTTCAGAGACCGTGAAGATTTCCTTGCTCATGATGATGATTGGCTCATGAGCCGATTTCGATTTCCAGGAGCCCTCCTCTTTGAATTGTGTTCTGAATTACGGCCAGTATTAAAGACCCTCGCGGAGAAACAATGCGCTGTGTGTTCGTGTGCAAGTATTGACCACATTAGGCCACTTGGCCACTGGTACTTTCCAGAGAGAGTTGGCAGACCGATCGGGTATGTCGCAGTCATCCCTGAGCCGTGTCATGCCATATGTATGGGACGCCATAGTGGGGATGGCCCCCCGATACATCCGTTTTCCTTACACGAAAGCTGAACAGCCCAACATCAAAATGCAATTTGCAGCAATCGCCGTTTTTCCCAATGTAATCGGTGCTGTTGACTGCACTCATGTTGCAATAAAGGCACCATCTGAGAATAAATTTGCTTTTGTTAACCGAATTATTGGTGGTATTAATATGCGGGGAGATCATACATATTCAAAATGGGCGGTCTTAACCTCCAAATATGGTTATTTCGGGAGGAGATTGGGGTAAGCAATACGCACGTGCACCTGCGCACAATATTCAGACAATTTTGATTTATAAAGCGAACCTTGCGCAAGTTCTGCCTTATGTGCGTACGCACACTTTAAGGATTACATCTACGCAAAGTTTTATACATGAGGCGCCAGATTCCTACTCCCGTGATCAGGCCGGATTGCCGTGCCTCGTCTCTTGTGGCTTTCATTCGGGCGTGGTCTGGACCCTTCGGAGCCTTATCGCGTCTTACATAGACTTTACATTGAAATCAGCCGCCTTCCCCGGATCATTCGCACTTTGTGTTCAGGCAGCATGTGAGGTGTGGAGCTTTATAAATAAACCTGACTTAACTCAAGATGTGTCACCTGAAGACCCCTCGAGAGCATGTGTGGAGAACACACAAACAGGAACAGGAGAACTGTTCACGAGCGTTTGCAGTTTTCAGATTGCGCCTGTTGGTGATAGCGCCTCAGATAAAGGTGTGAGGATGTGGGAGTTCGAAAACAGCTTTCGTGGAGGAAGAGAAATAAAAAAACGAGAGATTCAGCCACCGTTCTATCATTAGGGAATCTGCCTGCACTTTTTAATCACCTGGAATATCTAGATTACACACGCGGGCGACTCTGAGTTAGACTCCAGCATGAGAAGTGCGGGAGGGGGTTCACTGGTCAGAGAGCACCTGTGTACCCTTTAGATCCTCTCCAGCTGCCTGTAAATGTCGTCTCATCTCAAGCTGCTCCATGTGAGGCTCCGTCATTCCTTCTGGGTGCTGAAAATCTTATTCAGCTTTTTTTAGCTTTTAAGGAAAACATTTCACTTCCATAACACCTCGGTTTGATGCTGCCACCTTTTCCCTCAGCATGGATGGAAAGAGGTCTGGAGAATAAAGAGGTCTTGGGGCCTGAGCCTGAAGCAGGGGGCCAGCGGGGCCTGAGCCTGCACCAGGAGGCTAGTGAGGCATGAGCCTGCAGCAGGGGGCCAGCGAGGCCACACGCACACACTGCGATCACAGCTCAGCACTCTGATGCAGCGACAGTATGGAGTTCTCCATCCAGCAAACGAGACGTAAAAATCTCTCACCTTCATTATTTCATCAATGAAACACACGTGCGTCACAGGGTCTCTCTTCTTTGTTAGAACCTTCTGCAGGTGCTGCACCTGTTCATAAACGAGAAGAAAACAATGAAACAGTTTTGATAGAAGGAATACATAAATATAAAAACACATAATTTGTAAAATTTAATTACATTAAAAAACATGGATAACAAGCTTACGCTCATATCGTAAGCGGAGAACCTCAGTGCTTCAGATTTAAGGTCTCTACACATCGACCCGAACGGAGATTCGAACCAAGACGGCTTCTCTGCAAGCTGCTGTTAAACATGGATGCAGTGACGCTCCTCACCATTGGGTGGCGCTTGTGTGTAGTGATGAGTCGTTTTTGAAAACAATGTATCTGACTCTTTAGTAAAAACTCTTTTCACGAAGTGAAGCGTTTTCTTTGATGAGCAGACAACACTCATAATAATCAGAAGACACAGATAAGAATGTTTTTTTACTCAGATTTGTGCATTTTGCTCTATTTTGGGGTCTTTGTTATGAACATTTGCAATTAGATCGGATTGTTTTCCCTAAATAAACGATTCAAAACAATCGTTCAAATGAATTAATCTTTTAAATGAAGAAGAGTCAAAACAACAAAGTACCAAGCTGAACGAATCTGTTTTATAATCTTTGAGGGTTTTATTGAACATCTCTTGAAGATCGAGCTCCAGCGATACGAGCTTCTGGATGTTTAAATATAAAGCGTGCTCTCTTCCTCTGCTGTTCGTCTTGTCATAATTTGGAGCTGTTTTCTGTCATGAGATTGAAGCACGAGTGAGTATCGAGCGCCATCTAGAGGTTATTTCGTGTTCCATCAGAACAGCAGCTCTCATTGGTCGATCTTTGAGATGAAGCCGATCGTTATATCAGAGCTGAACTCTTGTTTGCTCTCTCAGATCTGAGATGTTTGTTGGCGCCTTTTCTGCACCGAATTTTCAAATAGATATGTTTTGACCTTTAATCAGTAAAATACAAATCCGTTATCTGTTAAATTCCTCTCTATTTTTTATCTGAGAAAAACATGATGATAGAAAAGTGGCAGAACAGAAAGGATTGATTGTGAGGTTTACGGCGTTCTGAAACGAAAATGAAAGGGTTCGTCTGTGCTGTAACCGCACATTTTTAGAAGAAACTCAGAAAGAAACACCAGATAGAAATGTTTAACCTAGCTTTTCGTCTGTCTCTCACTTCGATAGTCCTCAGTCAGGTGAATCTGATCCCTTGAAGCACGTTCTTCTGCAGCTCCTCTCCACCATTCTCTCTTACATTTATGTCTCAACATAAGTACCGTATTTGTAATGTAGAAAATAAATCACTCATAAAAAAGACCAAAAAATCAAGTTAAACACTCTTCTTCGTAAGCACCTGGATTGAGCTCTCTTGCTCCTTAGCGCCACCTCCAGAACGGAATGCATTAAAAATCAGCATTAAGCTCCAAATAGGGAAAATTATTACTAATATATAAAAATTGTTTTGTGGATCATTACAACGAGACAAGACAAAAAACTTTCAATTGTGCTTCTTTTACTCGTGGATCTTGAGGAGCACCAGAACCAAGCAGCTTGTGGAACTGATGGAGTGATGACAGACCACGCTGGAAACCTTGAAGGCCACAACCTTCTTTAGAATCTTCTTTAGATAAAGGACTGTTCTTGGAGGCCAGACTGATATTTCATAGTTATAGTCATAGGCCAAGTTATGAATTAAACAAAAGTTGAATTAAATCACTCAGTTGCCAAAATAACCGCAGATTCATACCTGACCACAAGCAGCACAGATCTGGTCCATGAGCTTCTCCAGATTTGTCCACAGAGCAGCTCGAAAAGCAGCCGTGTTTCCTGGGGTGGGCATGACCGCTCTGCCGGGGGCGCCTGCACCAGGAGAGACTCGTGAGGACAGCACCCCCTGCCTCCTTAAACGAGGAAGAGTTCAAACAAACCTCTGGTGCTAGCCGGCTGAGTCAGGACCTTTACATCCAGAGCACTAACGACGTTCTCCTGAACAAAGATCCTGTACCCATCCACCACACCTCTGATGGTCTCTCTCAGAGCGCCCAGGTTATAGAACACTTGTAGAGCGGTTCCCACCTGAGAGGGATTCTGAGGGATGCACAAGAATCACGTGATTAGAAATGATGTGTTTTAAGAGCTTCAAACCAAGATATCCTTTTACAAGATCGAGATGTGGACAATTTTTGATTTCATAACAAACCCAACAGAGCACTCATATCGAAAGAACAAAATTCTACACTTTTTTTCCACTAGCAAAGTTTTCTTTTTATGAGAACCATTTAAAGAGAGAGAGAGAGAGAGCTGAGAGAGAGAAAGAAAGAGATAAGAGAGAGCGTTGAGAGAGAGAAAGCTGTGAGAGAGATAGAAAGAGAGAGAGCTGAGAGAGAGTTGAGAGAGAAAGAGAGAAAAAGCTGAGAGAGAGTTGAGAGAGAAAGAGAGAAAAAGCTGAGAGAGAGTTGAGAGAAAAAGCTGAGAGAGAGAGAGAAAGAGAGAGCTGTGCTCGAGTTGTAAAGAAGAGATTTGTGACTGTTCGAGTCGCTATGCTTGCAGAAGCGTCCCCAAAACGAGCCATCCCCCAGAACAGATCCTCCGGCTCCGTGCACCAGTGCCTGACGTCACTGCTCCACACCGAAGCATCCTCTGAAAGTAGGTCAAGCTCGATTCTAAAACTCATCTGTCTCCGTTTAACCAGGACCAGAGGACACCAGCAAACAGAAGGCTCTCTGCAGCTGCTAACACACCGTCCTGATCTCTGATCCGCCTTCAATCTAACCTCGCAGGATGAAAGTGAAGAGCGCTACACTCTGAATAACTCCATCTCCACCTTAACTCCACCTTAATCAAGATCCCAACGAACCAAAGATGATCAGTGACAGTCTTCTTCTAAACCTGAAGAGAGACCTGCAGATGAGCTTTAAGAGTTACTTCATCTCTCTGAAGAGTCACTGCTCTCTCTCTGAAAGAGTCACTGCGCCTCTCTCTGAAAGAGGCACTCCGCCTCCCTCCGAAAGAGTCACTCTGCCTCCCTCCGAAAGAGTCACTCTGCCTCCCTCCGAAAGAGTCACTCCGCCTCCCTCCGAAAGAGTCACTCTGCCTCCCTCCGAAAGTCACTTCGCCTCTCTCCGAAAGAGTCACTCCGCCTCCCTCCGAAAGAGTCACTCCGCCTCCCTCCGAAAGAGTCACTCCGCCTCCCTCCGAAAGAGTCACTCCGCCTCCCCCCGAAAGAGTCACTCCGCCTCCCCCCGAAAGAGTCACTCTGCCTCCCTCTGAAAGAGTCACTCCGCCTCTCTCCGAAAGAGTCACTCCGCCTCTCTCCGATAGAGTAACTCCGCCTCTCTCCGAAAGAGTCACTCCACCTGTCTCCGAAAGTCACTCCGCCTCTCTCCGACAGAGCTACTGTGCTGCGTGCACCTAAGGAACAGAGTTCAGAGAGTGTAAAGTGATTAGTGAAGAGGAATAGCTTACAGGTGCAGTTCTCCCGGTCACGTGTATTTGCTCCTTTTACTTGAATATCTGCCTATCCGAATAGTCCCTCTCAGTATCCTTTTTCCCAAAAGATCTGGCTTAATAAAGTCAAACTGATCAATCCAGTTTAAATACAACGTTAATTTATATTTACTCACTCGTAAAATCCACCATTTTATAGAAAAATGTGCATGAGGAGTGGAAACGTCAGTTTAGTAGAACATATCAAAATTTGATGTGATATCAAACATAGTTCAGCCCTCTACAGTACAGCCCACGTAAGGGGTCAGTCAAGTACCCCTGTGCGGGTCAGATCTGCCCCGTGGGCTGCCAATTGGGGATCCCTGCTGTAAAGAATGAGAAAAAAAACTTTTGAAGTGAAGTGAAATTGAAAGACAGCAGACCCATACCTGGAATCACCTGGATTTTGTGCTCTTCATGTAGCCCATCCCAGTGTACACACACACCCCCACACACACACACACACCCAGCAGTGAGCTCCCAACCGGAGCAGTGGGAGCCATGGCTGCGGGGCCCGGGGAGCAGTCGGGGAACTAATGCTCACTTGAGGGCTCCACAGCTGTGGTTGCTGAAGATGAGAGCAAGTGTTCACTCACTCCACCTTCAACTCGTGGATCTGGGGATCGAACCTGAGACCCCAGGTTCCTCATCCAGATCTCCTCATCCACCGGACCACAACTGCCAACGATTAAGCTTTAAGACAAAACTTCTTTTTGAAGATGAGACCTTTTCACAAGCACTACCTCGATCGAAACATCTACCTCGAGGGATTCTCTGACTGTAGGTCTCCTTACGAAAGCAACCCCTCGTGACCTCATCACAGGTGTGGGAGAGCTCCACTTAAACGACTGTGTCGTTTTTGTAGGGTTTTTTGGAAGTCCGGCTAAAGCAAAAGCTCTCCCCGGCCTAAAAACATCCCTTTTATATCAGATTTGCATCAAAATCAGAGAGGAAAGCCACACATGTTCAGAGAGCTAGAAGAGCTACGTGGAGCAACTGTCAGAGAACGGCTGAGGATCTCAGATGAGAGGATTGAGAGAGAGAGAGATTGCTTGCGGCAGGTTCCCCTCAGCTAGCATTCGTTTAGCATGAACCCTGGAGGGACAATGGTTTTGCAGGAAAATGAGCCATCCCCTGGAGAGGGATGGCATAAGCTCCATCAGAGCCGTTGACCTGGATCAGCTGTGGTGAACTCCGAGCTTTGGTGTCACACAAGCGCGACGCTTTCGTTCCCAGAATTAGCACTTAGCAGGAACAGGTGGTCAATGAGGGCCTTTTTAACAGAAAAACACATCTGGCCCAAATGTTTTTGAGCTCAGCTCCGTCGGAGAGCACATTACCAGACGAGGAAAACAAACGGTCATCGATGGGAAAGAGAGACGCGTCTAAAAATACATCGCAGCTCCTTCTCGATTAGATTTGTTTGCTCGTGTGGAGCTTTGGTGGAGCTCGTGTTACGAGGAGTCTGTGAGAAATATCGTCCCGCTCGCTCTGAGGATGCTAAATGTTCTCGCTCCGAGTGCTGGTCTATTGATCGGTTTCTCCAGAAATATGTTTCTCAGAGGAAACAAGAGGTTTAATCCATATTTGAGACTTTTTTAAAGGTGAAGGTCAGAAACAAAATGTTTTTTTATGACTGATTAACCGTGAGAAAATTTCCTGGTTGCATTCCAAGCTTTTAACATCGGAGTGAATCGGAGTCATAAGTTAATTTCTGGCAACATAAACAATCACTTTTACATTTAAGAGTCGTAAATTAATATCTGGCAACCCAAACAATCACTTTTACATTTATGAGTATTAAGTTAATATCTGCCAAATCAAACAATCACTTTTACATGTTTTTACATTTATGAGTATTAAGTTAATATATGGCAACTCAAACAATCACTTTTACGTGTTTTTATATTTAAGAGTCGTAAGTTAATATCTGGCAACCCAAACAATCACTTTTACATTTATGAGTCTTAAGTTAATATCTGGCAACCCAAACAATCACTTTTACATGTTCTTATATTTATTTAAGAGTAATAAGTTAATATCTGGCAACCCAAAAAAATCACTTTTACATTTATGAGTATTAAGTTAATATGAGGTTTCAAGCCAGTGACTTCTGTGCCGGTCCCAAGCCCGGATAAATAGAGAGGGTTGCGTCAGGAAGGGCATCCGGCGTAAAAAATGCCAAAACCAAATATGCAAGTCATCAATACGATTTCCATACCGGATCGGTCGAGGCCCGGGTTAACAACGACCGCCACCGGTGCTGTTGACCTACAGGGTGCCGGTGGAAATTGGACTACTGTTGGTCAAAGAAGGAGAGGAGGGAGAAGGATTCGTAGGCAGAGAGAGAAGAGGAAAGGCAAGAGTATAGGTCTGAGAATAGGGACTCTCAACGTTGGTACAATGACCGGGAAAGGTAGAGAGCTGGCGGACATGATGGAGAGAAGGAAGGTAGATATTCTGTGTGTGCAGGAGACCAGGTGGAAGGGTAGCAAAGCGCGCAGTATTGGAGGGGGATACAAACTGTTTTACTATGGTGAGGATAGGAAGAGAAATGGGGTAGGAGTGATCCTGAAGGAGGAGTTTGTGAGGAATGTTTTAGAGGTGAAAAGTTAGAGATTGAAGGGGTGATGTTGAATGTAGTGAGTGGTTATGCTCCGCAAGTAGGCTGTAAGCTGGAAGAAAAGGACAGATTCTGGAGTGAGTTAGATGAGGTGATGGAGAGTATTCCCAGAGGGGAGAGAGTAGTGGTGGGAGCAGACTTCAACGGTCATGTGGGCGAGGGCAACAGAGGTGATGAGGAAGTGATGGGCAGGTTTGGTGTTAAGGATAGGAATCCAGAAGGACAGATGGTGGTGGACTTTGCCAAGAGGATGGAAATGGCTGTAGTTAACACTTATTTCCAGAAGAGGGCGAAACATAGAGTTACCTACAAGAGTGGTGGTAGGAGTACGCAGGTGGACTACATCCTAAGTAGACGAGCCAATCTGAGAGAGATCACTGACTGCAAAGTAGTGGTAGTAGAGAGTGTAGCCAGACAGCATCGGATGGTGATGTGTAGGATGTTTCTGGTGGTCAGGAAGAAGAGGGCAGGAAAGATGGAAAAGAAGACCAAGTGGTGGAAGTTGAAAAAGGAAGACGGTTGTGAGGAATTCAGACAGAAGCTGAGACAGGCTTTGGGTGGTCAGGAAGAGCTTCCAGAGGACTGGGAAACTACAGCAGAAGTGATCAGGGAGACAGGAAGGAAGGTGCTAGGTGTGTCAGCAGGAAGAAGGAAAGAAGATAAGGAAACATGGTGGTGGAATGAGGAAGTACAGGGCATTATCCAGAGGAAGAGTCTAGCTAAAAAGAAGTGGGACATCGAAAGGACTGAAGAAAGTAGACAGGACTACAAGGAATCACAGCGCAGGGTGAAGAGGGAGGTGGCAAAGGCCAAACAGAAGGCATATGATGAGTTGTATGCCAGGTTAAACACGAGGGAAGGTGAGACGGAATTGTACAGATTAGCGAGACAGAGTGACAGAGATGGGAAGGATGTGCAACAAATAAGGGTGATTAAAGATAGAGATGGAAGGGTTCTAACAAGTGAGGAGAGTGTGCAGAGAAGATGGAAGGAGTATTTTGAGGAGTTGATGAATGAGGAGAATGAGAGGGAAAGAAGGGGGGAAGAGGTGAACATTGTAGAGCAGGAAGTTGAAAAGATTAGAAAGGATGAGGTGAGGAAGGCTCTGAGGAGAATGAAGAGTGGAAAGGCTGTTGGTCCAGATGACATCCCTGTGGAGGTGTGGAAGTGTCTAGGAGAGACAGTAGTGGAGTTCCTATCCAGAAGGAGCTGCACTGCGTCTTTGTGGACTTCGAGAAAGCGTATGACAGGGTGCCGAGAGAGAAGCTATGGTCCTGTATGAGGATGTCAGGAGTGGCAGAGAAGTACGTCAGAGTAGTTCAGGATATGTATGAGAGGAGTATGACAAGAGTGAGTTGTGCTGCAGGTCAGACGGAGGAGTTCAAGGTGAAGGTGGGGCTACATCAAGGATCGGCTTTGAGTCCCTTCTTGTTTGCTATGGTGATGGACAGGTTGACAGATGAGGTCAGACAGGAATCTCCATGGACAATGATGTTTGCAGATGACATTGTAATCTGTAGTGAGAGTAGAGAGCAGGTGGAGGGACACCTGGAAAGTTGGAGGTCTGCTCTAGAAAGAAGAGGAATGAAAGTAAGTCGTAGTAAGACAGAATACATGTGTTTGAACGAGAGGGAGGGAAGTAGAACAGTGAGGTTACAGGGGGCTGAGGTCAAGAAGGTGGAGGAGTTTAGGTATTTGGGGTCAACAGTGTTGTGTGACAGAAGAGTGTCAGCAAGAATCAAAGGAAAGGTGTACAGAACAGTAGTGAGACCAGCAATGATGTATGGGTTAGAGACTGTAGCAGTGAGGAAGAGACACGAGGCAGAGATGGAAGTAGCAGAGATGAGGATGTTGAGGTTCAGTTTAGGAGTGACAAGGATGGACAAGATTAGGAACGAATACATCAGAGGAACTACTCAGGTTGGTTGTTTTGGAGACAAAGTCAGAGAAGCCAGATTGAGATGGTTTGGACATGTGCAGAGAACGGAAAGTAGTTATATTGGTAGAAGGATGTTGGAGATGGAGCTGCCAGGCAAGTGGGCAAGAGGAAGACCAAAGACAAGTTATATGGGTGTGCTGAAAGAGGACATGAAGGTAATTGGTGCAAGAGTAGAGGATACTGAGGCCAGAGCTAGGTGGAAACAGATGATCTGCTGTGGCGACCCCTAAACTGGGAACAGCCGGAAGAAGAAGAAGAAGTATTAAGTTAATATCTGGCAACCCAAACCATCACTTCTACATTTATGAATCCTCAGTTAATATCTGGCAACCCAAACAATCACATCTACATTTATTAGTCTTATGTTAATATATGGCAACCCAGAGTTTAAAGAGGCTTCATATGTAAATATGTATAAGCCTCCTTCAGAAGGTAACTCTTAGACTTTTCGCACAAGTATCGTGTCTTTATGGTGAGCATACGTGTCTTTATATGCGCTTTCTCTCTTTGAACGTGCACTCACATGGCGTGATGTTCCTGCTCCCTTCAACTTAGAGTACCTCCCTTCTTTTATGGTCTCTTTTTGAGAAGATGAACTGCTTACGTCTCTGAACCTACAGGGATTGATGGTATAGGACAGAGATGTTCCTCAAATTGCACAAAAAAAAAACAAACGCCAGAAAACTCACTCTCCGCGAGATGTTTTGGTGCTGCTGAAGAGCGAGAGGAGATGATGGATGACTTCGATGGTCTCTTGCGCGCCGTGTTTCCACAGCAACCCCAAAACAAACACGATGAGGAGCGATTAGAGGCTTTTAAGATGTGCTCGGTAAATGTCAAAGCAGGAAGAAATGAGCTGGATTTGAGGGAGAACTGATGATGGTGGAGAGACGAGTTGTGCTCAGCATGGCTAATGAGCGAGGACCATCTATCCGCTCTGGAGATCCTCAGAGTCTCAGCTCTGATGTTTCTTGTGCGACTGTTTAATTGCGGAGAAAAGACAACAGGCGGGCGGTAGCTCACGCCAGCATGTGCATACGGTCTCCATGGTGACAGCGATAGGTCAGGTGGGTGCTAAGCTCATGGGCGAGAGAAGACGGCGTGAGAGAACGAGGAGTGCTAATCGGCGCGCCGCTAGCAGGGCTCGGATCTGTAACTCCAGCAGAGCTCTTACAGCACTTCGCTTCTGCTCAAACCAAGCTTCCTTTGGTGCTGGCTGGGGAGGTTACGTTAGGGGTAATAATCTATAAGATCTAATAGATCTAATCTATAAAGATTTCTCCTTTTTCTTCTGTCGCTCCTGTTTCCCTGAGCCTCTGTGTTACTTCAGTGAAGGCCTGTCCAGCTGAGGGTTCTGCAGCTCCTCCAGGGTTTGAACAAAGGAACGGCGGCTCGCTACGGTTCACGGTTGTGTACAATTGGTTCTGAAAGGCCTTGTTCTAGACTCCGCTACTTCAGTCTAGTTCCCCCAAAAGAATTCAGAACAGCTAGAAAACAGGAAAGAGAGAGAGAGAGAGAGAGAAGAAGAGAAGAAAGAAGGAGAGAGGGTGAGAAAGAAAGATAGAGAGAGAGGAGAGAGGGGATAGAGAGAGGGAGAGAGTGAGAGAGAGAAAAATAAAGAGTAGAGATAGAGAGAGGGGATAGAGAGAGTGAGAGAGAAAAGGAGAGTGAGAGAAAAATAAAGAGGAGAGATAGAGCATGATTTTATTTTGAAAAACTACCGTATTCCAGTGCTACAAAACACCAAGCACCCAATTAATGTCAAACGGGACATTCCTTCGAGATGAAAGGAGACGTTCTCCTTCCACTCCTTCATTTTAGGTTTTCATTAGGTTATATTTAATGTGTTGTTAAGTGGAATTTAAACGTATTATCGCTGCTAATAACTCGTTATTAATCACCTCTGAGCCCCGAGAATGGCTCGGAAAGCATCACCAGGTTCATTGGGTTCTCCGGATCAATCTCAGCCCTTCAAACTTCACTTCAGTTCGGTTCAGATGCTGAAACGAGATGAGAGAAATCACTTTCTAAAAGCCTCGCCGTTTCTAAGTCAGCAGCCTTTTACACATGCATGCGTCCGTCTGCACATCAGCGAGCACCGACTCTACCACCCCTCGCCTGCTCTGACCGAAGCTGGAAAAAAAACTAACAAAAAAGTAAGAATAAGACTCTAAAATCTTCATCACTCCAAACAGCATCATCATCATCTTCAGTGAGCAGCTCTAGAGCAGTGGAGAAAGAGAGAGAGAGAGAGAGAGAGAGAGAGAGAGAGAGAGAAAGAAGAGAGAGAGAGAGATTTTCTGCCTTGGTCAGCTATGTCAGTAGAACCTCTCGACGTCTACGAATTAAAGTCCCGTTTCTGGTTCTGGTGTTGCTCTGCGCTCCTCGCGTCACAAGCTTCTGACCTTCACAAGAGCCACTCTTCAAGTAGCTGACGCTCGAAACAAAGAGACAGCGATGTACACCAACTGTAGAATTTAAAGGAGCATGAAGAGACATTGGTAAAAGATCTGTTTTTTCTCAGAATGTAACCCACACGAATCTAAATATCCCGGTGGAGGTCCGGCTTGGAGGAGTGGAGAGACAGGATGTAGAACAACAAAAACATGAATAGAGGTCAAGAGGCTAATAGTAAGAGTTATAGAGACGCAATGTATTAGAAATATACGCTATGTACATAAAAATGCAGCTGAGCCAAATACAGCTGAAAAGGTGATCCTTTACATTAAATGAAATGTTCAACCTTCCTAAAAGTATATGCCAGGGTACTGGAGAAGAGAATTTGACCAATAGGTTCCAGGCTATGGAACACCTGAGTATATCTAAACCCTTTCCAGGGTGCTCGAGGTCTCATGGGAGTTTGCTCAGCCAGTCCACATGTTTTGTGGATTTGGAGATGGCATTCAACCCTGAACTTTGGTGTCCTGTTAGCTCCCAGCACAGAAGTGCCACCTCTTCCACTGGCTGCTACCACCTCTTCCACTGGCTGCTACCACCTCTTCCACTGGCTGCTACCACCTCTTCCACTGGCTGCTACCAACTCTTCCACTGGCTGCTACCAACTCTTCCACTGGCAGCTACAACCTCTTCCACTGGCAGCTATCACCATTCCACTGGCTGCCACCACCTCTTCCACTGGCTGCCACCACCTTTTCCACTGGCTGCCACCACCTCTTCCACTGGCTGCCACCACCTCTTCCACTGGCTGCCACCACCTCTTCCACTGGCTGCCACCACCTCTTCCACTGGCTGCCACCACCTCTTCCACTGGCTGCCACCACCTCTTCCACTGGCTGCCACCAACACTTCCACTGGCTGCAACCACCACTTCCACTGGCTGCCACCACCACTTCCACTGGCTGCCACCACCACTTCTACTGGCTGCCACCACCTCTTCCACTGGCTGCCACCCCCTCTTCCACTGGCAGCTACCACCTCTTCCACTGGCTGCCACCACCTCTTCCACTGGCTGCCACCAACACTTCCACTGGCTGCCATCACCTCTTCCACTGGCTGCCACCACCTCTTCCACTGGCTGCCACCACCTCTTCCACTGGCTGCCACCACCTCTTCCACTGGCTGCCACCACCTCTTCCACTGGCTGCTACCACCACTTCCACTGGCAGCTACCACCTCGTCCACTGGCTGCTACCACCTCTTCCACTGGCAGCTACCACCTCGTCCACTGGCTGCTACCACCTCTTCAACTGGCAGCTATCACCATTCCACTGGCTGCCCACACCTCTTCCACTGGCTGCCACCACCTTTTCCACTGGCTGCCACCACCTCTTCCACTGGCTGCCACCCCCTCTTCCACTGGCAGCTACCACCTCTTCCTCTGGCAGCTACCACCTCTTCCACTGGCAGCTATCACCATTCCACTGGCTGCCACCACCTCTTCCACTGGCTGCCATCACCTCTTCCACTGGCTGCCACCACCTCTTCCACTGGCTGCCACCACCTCTTCCACTGGCTGCCACCACCTCTTCCACTGGCTGCCACCACCTCTTCCACTGGCTGCCACCACCTCTTCCACTGGCTGCCACCACCTCTTCCACTGGCTGCCACCACCTCTTCCACTGGCTGCCACCACCTCTTCCACTGGCTGCCACCACCTCTTCCACTGGCTGCCACCAACACTTCCACTGGCTGCAACCACCACTTCCACTGGCTGCTACCACCACTTCCACTGGCTGCTACCACCACTTCCACTGGCAGCTACCACCTCTTCCACTGGCAGCTACCACCTCTTCCACTGGCTGCTACCACCTCTTCCACTGGCAGCTATCACCATTCCACTGGCTGCCAACACCTCTTCCACTGGCTGCCACCCCCTCTTCCACTAGCAGCTACCACCTCTTCCACTGGCTGCTACCACCTCTTCCACTGGCTGCCACCACCTCTTCCACTGGCTGCCACCACCTCTTCCACTGGCTGCCTCTTCCACTGGCTTCTACCACCTCATCCACTGGCTGCTACCACCTCTTCAAATGGCTGCCACCACCTCTTACACTGACTGCCACCACCACTTCCATTGGCTGCCACCACCTCTTCCACTGGCTGCCACCACCTCTTCCACTGGCTGCCTCTTCCACTGGCTGCCACCACCTCTTACACTGACTGCCACCACCACTTCCATTGGCTGCCACCACCTCTTCCACTGGCAGCTACCACCTCTTCCACTGGCAGCTATCACCATTCCACTGGCTGCCACCACCTCTTCCACTGGCTGCCATCACCTCTTCCACTGGCTGCCACCACCTCTTCCACTGGCTGCCACCACCTCTTCCACTGTCAGCTATCACCATTCCACTGGCTGCCACCACCTCTTCCACTGGCTGCCATCACCTCTTCCACTGGCTGCCACCACCTCTTCCACTGGCTGCCACCACCTCTTCCACTGGCTGCCACCACCTCTTCCCACCACCTCTTCCACTGGCTGCCACCACCTCTTCCACTGGCTGCCACCACCTCTTCCACTGGCTGCCACCACCTCTTCCACTGGCTGCCACCACCTCTTCCACTGGCTGCCACCAACACTTCCACTGGCTGCCACCACCACTTCCACTGGCTGCCACCACCACTTCCACTGGCTGCCACCACCACTTCCACTGGCTGCTACCACCACTTCCACTGGCTGCTACCACCACTTCCACTGGCAGCTACCACCTCTTCCACTGGCTGCTACCACCTCTTCCACTGGCTGCTACCACCTCTTCCACTGGCAGCTATCACCATTCCACTGGCTGCCAACACCTCTTCCACTGGCTGCCACCACCTTTTCCACTGGCTGCCACCACCTCTTCCACTGGCTGCCACCCCCTCTTCCACTAGCAGCTACCACCTCTTCCACTGGCTGTCACTACCTCTTCCACTGGCTGCCACCACCTCTTCCACTGGCTGCCTCTTCCACTGGCTTCTACCACCTCATCCACTGGCTGCTACCACCTCTTCAAATGGCTGCCACCACCTCTTACACTGACTGCCACCACCACTTCCATTGGCTGCCACCACCTCTTCCACTGGCTGCCACCACCTCTTCCACTGACTGCCACCACCTCTTCCACTGGCTGCCACCACCTCTTCCACTGACTGCCACCACCTCTTCCACTGGCTGCCACCACCTCTTCCACTGGCTGCCACCACCTCTTCCACTGGCTGCCACCACCACCTCTTCCACTGGCTGCCACCACCTCTTCCACTGGCTGCCACCACCTCTTCCACTGGCTGCCACCACCTCTTCCATTGGCTGCCACCACCTCTTCCACTGGCTGCCACCACCTCTTCCACTGGCTGCCACCACCTCTTCCACTGGCTGCCACCACTTCTTCCACTGGCTGCCACCACCTCTTCCACTGGTTGCCACCACCTCTTCCATTGGCTGCCACCACCTCTTCCACTAGCTGCCACCACCTCTTCCACTGGCTGCCTCTTCCACTGGCTGCCACCACCTCTTCCGCTGGCTGCCACCACCTCTTCCGCTGGCTGCCACCACCTCTTCCGCTGGCTGCCACCACCTCTTCCGCTGGCTGCCACCACCTCTTCCGCTGGCTGCCACCACCTCTTCCGCTGGCTGCCACCACCTCTACCGCTGGCTGCCACCACCTCTACCGCTGGCTGCCACCACCTCTACCGCTGGCTGCCACCACCTCTACCGCTGGCTGCCACCACCTCTACCGCTGGCTGCCACCACCTCTACCGCTGGGTGCCACCACTACTTCCACTGGGTGCCACCACCACTTCCACTGGCTGCCACCACCTCTTCCACTGGCTGCTACAACCTCTTCCACTGGCTGTTACCACCTCCTCCACTGGCTGCTACCACCTCTTTCATTGGCTGAAACCATTCCAATTGTTGCTACCACCACTTCCAATGACTGCTACCGCCACTTCCAATGACTGCTACCGCCACTTACACTGGCTGCTACCACCTCTTCCACCGGCTGCTACAACCTCTTCCACTGGCGGCTACCACCTCTTCCACTGGCGGCTACCACCTCTTCCACTGGCGGCTACCACCTCTTCCACTGGCGGCTACCACCTCTTCCACTGGCTATCACCATTCCTATAGTTGCTACCACCACTTCCAATGATTGCAACCACCTCTTCTATTGGCTACCACCACTTCCTCAAATGTACACCCATTTTTTATAATATCAATTGCACTAATTACTTTCTGTTTTATGTCTTAGTTTCTTCTCTTTTTTTTTTTACCCAAGAATCTAAATATATGTACAATCACCATACAGCAGAAGAGCTTTCTGAAAAAGAGAGATGGTGGTAGTCCACGCCCTTAAAATGTGCATCATTACACAAAACCCAAGACAAATAAAATGTCTGCATTCACCAACACCATAAATAAGATGCAGAACAAAATAGCTTTTGAAAGATTAGCCTGTAACCTCGGTGACGTCACTGCGGTGAAAAACCTGGGAGAGAAGGGTCTGGCATAACATTTTTTCCTCAGAGCCTAACAAACCAACCTCACATATGGATTTCCAGTTCAGCTGTATTGCTTTGACAAAAGACCCACTCGACTCTTAAAAAGCTCGCCCGACGTCTACCATCACAGTAACTGCAGCCAATAACCTGGAGACATCATGTGAGCAATAGAGGTGAGTGACCAGCACACAATAAAGACCTGGAACTGAAAAAGAAAGCAATACAGCCAGACACAGGGCTTATTTTAGCAGCTCCCAGCAAAGAAAACCATTAAAGATGCAGGATCTGGATGACACTCTCCTGAATGAACCTGACCACTACTTTCTTGAACACTTGTGCTTTCTCCTCATAGCCCACAAGAGCGATCAATTATTGATTTCAACAATGATTTGCAGCTTAACCCGAGGCTGGAAATCACCAATCAATGGGAAAATCAACAGCAGGATCATGAGAGTGATGTAGGGCTTCGTGGAGGTACTTCTACCCCCAGATCCCTCCACGCGACTGAAACGTGATGGGACAGTTCGGCGTATGCCCTGCAACCGGGGAGAAAAGGACAGAGGGCCATCTGCTGCGAGAGTGAATCGTGCTGAGGAAGCTAAAGAATAAGACAGACAGTTTCTGCTCAGAAACGCATACATTAAATAACAAGAAAGATGTGTTGTGCAACCTTGGGTCTGCGCCGTTCATGTAAGAGGAGAAGGAGAGCAGAGGGATGAAGGGAATGAGAGAGGGAGAAAGAGAAATAAGTGGGATGAGAGAGAAGAGAGAAAGAGAGTGAGAGAGGAGAAAAAGAGAGGAGCATGAGGAAATGAGAGATGTCAAAAGAAATAAACAAGAGTGAGGGAGAGAGAGATTCAGAGAGGAGAAAGAGATGAGAGCGAGAGCAGAAAAAGAGAGGAGGGGTGAGGAAATGAGAGAGAGAGAAAGAAAGAAAGAAACAAGAGTGAGGGAGCGAGACTCAGAGGAGAAAGAGAGGAGAGAGAGAAAGGAGGGGAATGAGAGAGTGAGGAGAAAAGAGAGGAAGGGAATGAGAGAGGGAGAAAGAGAGCAATAAGAGGGATGGAGGAGAGAGAGAGAGAGAGAGAGAGAAATAAGAGGGAGGGGGACAGAGGAGGGAGAGGAGAAAGGGAAAAGGGAATGAGAGGGAGAAAGAAAGAAATAAGAAAGAGAGAGAAGTAGAGTAAAGGGAGGGGGAGAGAGGGGGTATAAAGAGAGGAGGGGAGGGAATGAGAGAGGGAGAAAAAATAAATAAAAGAGAAGAAGGGTGGAGGGACCACTCTCTACCGGTACAGAACTCGGTGGAAAACCTCGTAAAAGCAGACGAAGTTGAGCCGAAGAGAACGTATCAGAGAGAGGGTCGTTCAGATCCCCGTGAGAGGGCTGAATCAGCCCGCAGGACTCTGTTTGGGGGTCACTGCTCTACTATACACTGACCGTCAGGTTTTCTGGCCTTCGGGTTGGGTTCTCCTCACCTGAATCTCCATGCCCTGCTCAAGCAGACGCTTGGCCTGGTTCTCCACCTCCAGACGCGCTCGGCTGATGAACAGCAGCTCTTTCTCGATGACGTCGATCCCCGACAGATCCACGCCCTGCGACAGGTAATCTGAAGAGGAAACAAAATACCAGAACAATCTTGTACAGTTTTGAGCTGTTCCGGTTTAATGGCAGAGCTCTGACGCTCTGGCTCCGCCCACTTCTCTTGCAGTCACTTCTGCGCATGTGCAAGTGCCCTCAGTGATCATAAGAAAAAAAATTAATGACCAAAACCTTCACAGACGGCGCAGCGCTCGTATGAAAGATTTAGTTTCACAGACGGACGATCAGAGAGAGATGAAGTGCTAAAATCAGAGAAGAGCGAGTACGTTCTTTCTGGCCAATCAGTGTCACACCACACCTTTCCTTCCAAACAGAATTAAGTACTGCTTTCCATAACTCAGAGAGAGAGAGGAGGGAGAGCAAGATCTAAAGGAGAGTGTGTGTTGAAGAGGGAGAGAGAGGGGGGGGGATGAGAGAGAGAGGAAAGAAAGACTGAGTTGAGGGAAAAAGAGGAGGAGAGGATGGTGGAAAAAGGAGTAGACCAAGATATTTGTAAGAATCTCTCTCATCCCCCGCTCAACGTCCCACCATTCATTCGCGAGTGTGCAGCCTATCATAATAACAGCAGCATGTTCTGCAGGCCCTGCACACAACACGAAGTCAAGGCTTGCAAAAACACCTCCAAATGCAGGCTTCCACCTCGAGCAGCTCTCTGAACAGACGTCCATAAGACAGAGATGCACGGATCCCAGCAGAACAACGACTCAATCGCTCATTCAGAGGCCCAACGCCAGCAAAGGCTCTGCAGCTCGCGAACATGGAAAGCCCAAAGAACCCTGAGCTGCTCCCTCAGGAGAGGTCAGGAGCCACGCTGAACCTACAGATGCTTAGAAGAGAACTTGGCTCGTAACCTGGAGAAGCAGGTGGCTCTGACCGCGAGAGCAGGGAGTCTGGCTCCGGATCATCTGCTGAAGGCTTGACGTTTGGCGTCACTGCTCTCTGATCTGAGTTCAGTCTCAGTGGTTAAACAGGACGGGCAAGTAGCTTTAGCTGTAGCAGCGGTAACAGGAAATGCTTCATGGAAACAGGAAATCCTGGGATTTGAGTTCTGTAAAAGCGTGTAACATTGGTACGTCTGGGCAGTCAGGACCAAAGGTCACCCCTTTGATGACACTAGGGCTAATAACTTTAGTTTTTTATGTTCTGAATATATTATTCAAGCTGTTTTGTGGTTTTTTTCATATTTTAAATTTCTGCTGGTCTGAATTAACATTCATTATTATATAATGTGTTAAGTTGATCAATAAAAGCAGTATTTTACACACAGCAGCGATATTAAATAACAAGAGCATTAATGGAGCATCAAACACGTTCTTTAAAAGTAACTCACAACTTTATAGAGTAAGCAATAAATAAAGTAATCAAGTTACTTTTTGAATGAAGTAACTGTAACTAGTTACTATTTTCCAGTATCCAGCGCACCACCAGCAGCAGGTAACAGCGCTCCGGTTCACAGCAGAGGTGCAGCAGGAGCCACTCTTTCTCAAGATCTTCAGGCAGGAGCTGTTTTCCCATGTACTCCTACCCTCCCCTCCCCCTGCTCCGCCGAACGCAGCTCTGCGGCAGGAAGTGGATGAACTCTGGAAGCTTTGTTGGGATTGCGAGGATTCCTGTGGGACGGCTGAGCAAAGCTGAAGCAACACTCGCAGCGAGCGGGAGTTCACAGGCAGGGTGTCCCCGCTAAGCCGTTGCTGTAAGGCAGCGAGGACGGGAGGGTCCCGGGCCCCCAGTAACACTCGGACCCTGCGTCACAGGATGACGTGCTGGCCCCGCAGAGGCTGAAGGGACTCGACACTGTTTACACAGCTAAAGCTCCTCAGATCTGCTAAACGCCAGCGACTCCCGTTTCCCACAGTCCCAGCATCGAGCAGGGCCCCACCGCCGGGGGCCTCCTTCTGACGATAACCTTGAAAACACAGCACAGGGCCGACGATATACCTTCTCAAAAAACTAAACTTTTTTTTCATGCTACAGAATGATTTTAAGTAAAAAAAATTAGTTTAAAAATGCTCTCTCTTTAATTCCCTATCTATATTTCTCTCTATCCCTCTTTCATTCCCTCTCTCTATTTCTCTCACTCCCTCTCTTTCATTCTCTCTCTCTATTTCTCTCTCTCATCTCTTTCTCCCTCTCGCTATTTCTTTTTCTCCCCCTCTCTTTCATTCCCTCTCTATTTTCTCTTTCTCCCTCTTTCATTTCCTTCTCTTTTTCTCTATCTCTCATTCCCTCTCTTTTTCTCTTCTCCCTCCCTCTCACCCCTCTCTTCTTTCTTGCTTGCTCTCTCTCGCCCACTCTCAACACACCATTTCGTTCTCTCCCTCTCTTGCTCACCCCTATCTTCTTCCTTCTCTCTCTCTCTCTCCATTCACCATTTCTTCTTCTCACCCCTCTCTTCTTCCTTCTCTCTCTCACCCCTATCTTCTTTCTCTTTCTCTCTCTCACCCATTATTCCTGTCCTTTTCTCTTTCTCCCCTCTCTTATAGCTTTCTTCCTCTCTCTCTCTCTCTCTCTCTCTCTCTCTCTCTCTCTCTCTCTCCCCTGAAACCAGTTGATAACCCAGCCCTGATCTAATGCTAAAAAAAGATCTTAAAGCAAATTCAATCACATGTCTGAGATACAGATGTGACTCCACTCAGGCCGAACAGCTGTGTGGCTCTTTCACGCTCCTCTGGTGAAACAAGGGGAGGTCTTTGGGGTCCAAGGATGACTCGAGGCAGCTCTGACCACTGGATCTGTCATCCACATCTACAGTCCATAAGCAGAGAGCCCTCAGAGAGGCAGGGAACGTGACTGAGAGCAGCTCTCCAGCCTCAGAGGAGCAAAGAGAAGCTAAACAGTGCACCACAGGCTGACCAGAGCTTCCTGTTTAGCTTCAGACTGCGGTGGCCAGAGCAGCGCAGGAACAAGACATTCCACGGTAGCGTGGAGGAGCCACTGGGGACGCCTGATTCCTAGAACGCGCTCCAGTGGGCTGAGGTGCAGCTTTTCCATGACAACGCATCCTGAGAGCCAGCACCTGATGATTCACCTGAAGCTCCTAGAACCTGCGGTTGCTAAGCAGGCGCTCGTTCAGGCTGGGCTTCTGAAGACCTGCTTCCACTCAAAGAGCATCATTCAGAACATCACGCCGCAGACAAGCTAAACTGTGCTTCACTCACGAGAGAGAGAGCTCCTCACTGAGATAGAGAGAGAGAGAGAGAGAGAGAGAGAGAGAGGAGCTGAGAGACACTCGACTAATGGATAGATGAATGGAAGAATGGATAGAGGGATGGATGGATAGATAGATGGATAAATGAATGGAAGAATGGATAGAGGGATGGATGGATAGATGAATGGAAAGATGGATAGAAGGATGGATAGAGGGATGGATGGATGGATAGAGGGATAAAGGGATGGATGGATGGATAGAGGGAAAGAGGGAGGGATAAAGGGATGGATGGATAGAGGGATAGATTGTTTTGACCTTTGGCCAATCAGACACCTTCACTATGGCCATGTCCCGCCTCTGAGGACGCGTTTAATCATGTTTAATCATGCTAGAATCATGATCATCACATACTAATTTATATTTATACTCTCAAAAAATAGGATTGTTTATGTTTCTTCTGTGAGGAGGATTATAACGATCTCTTAGTGCTGCGGTAGGAAAATCTGAAGCTGAAGAATGAACCTCTAGAACACTAAGCTACTGCTGCAGACCAGCACTGGGCTGTGACTAAAAGAGTTTAGGTGTTTTTAACCAAAATATTCTTTAGCAGGTGCTGAGACGACAAACTAAAACATGAGAGGAATTTCTGAAACGTAGAGTTTAAATGATGCGCTGCTTAACTGAAAACCTGCATCAGATTAACCTCGACACTCCACAAACGCAAGAGTTGGTCTTATTTATAGAAGGACAGAGAGAGAGAGGGAGAGAAAGAGAGAGCGTGAGAGAGAGACAGAAAGAGAGAGCAAAAGAGAGACAGAGAGAGCGAGAGAATGAGAGAGCCAGAAAGAGAGAGAGAGAGAGAGAGAGAGCAAGAGCATGAGAGAGAGAGTGTGAGCGAGAGCGAGTGTGCGCGAGAGAGTGAGAGAGAGATGAGTAGGTAGGGCATGTTAACACAGAGTGAAGAAACGAGGGAGGAAACCAGCAGATCTCGATGAGATGCGCGGCAGCACTTTCTACAGCGCTCCCGGCAGACGAAGGCAGACGAAAGACTCGTCCAGTGAGAGAGGAGCGCTCTGGTGAGTGGCGAGCGGGATCTACACGGGCTACAGGGTCTCTCTCTCTCTCTCTCTCTCTCTCTCTCTCTCTCTCTCTCTCTCGGCAGCAGCGAGAGGCACAAGGTTCACATTTCTGACTAGAAAAAGACTAGACTGCACATAATTCTAAACCATTAACGCAAAAACAACTTTTTATTGTTTATCTTTATTTTGACAAAAGAGAAACAATTGTTGCATGGCTGTTTTATGCAAAAAAGCTGCAGACTCTTTTCTTTTTACTGAAGCTCTTTAGAGGTCTTGCGAGCACTATTGCAGCATGTGTGTGCTCTCCTGCTCACAGACAGAGACGGAGAGAAGCTCGCTGAGCTACAGTTGGACTGAAGTCCATGTACGAATGGTGTGGGAGTGTTGTAGCTCTCCAGACGTGCGCTCGGTGAGTTACAGGCAAATATTAGCTTCGGAACAGATCACAGCAGCATCGTTCTCTCTCCATCTCTCCCACTTTCTCCTCTGTCCTTCTCTTTCTCTCTCTCTCTCTCTCTCCTCTATATCTTTCCCTCTTTGTCATTCTCTCTCTCCTTCACTCTATATATCTCTCCACTGTCACTTTCTCCTCCTCTCTCTACCTCTCCCTTACCCCTTCTCCTCTTTTTCTCTCTCTAACCCATTTATGTCTCTCCGTCGCTCTCTCTCCCTCTCTCACCCCCCCTTTCTCTCTCTCACCCCTTCTCCTCTTTTTCTCTCTCTAACCCATTTATGTCTCTCCATTGCTCTCTCCCTCTCTCTCACCCCCTCTTTCTCTCTCTCTTCCCCCTCTCTCCCTCCCCCCCTCCTCTCTCTCTCTCTCTCCTCCCCTCACTCTGTCCTCCCCCCTCTCTCCTCCCCCCCTCTCTCCCTCCCCTCCCCCACCCCCCCTTTCTCCCTCCCCTCCCCCACCCCTTCTTTCTCTCTCTCCTCCCCTCCCCCCCTCTCTCCTCCCCCCCCCCCCTTTCTCTCTCTCCTCCCCCCTCTCTCCTCTTTAATGTTCTCCCTTTCTTTCCTGGCAGACTGAAGATGGAGCGTGGACTCTGGTGTCCCACATAAACGCAGAGTAAATATACGACACCCTTCCCTCTGGACACCCTTGACCTTGTGATTATCGCCGCCTAGCTGCCTGATCCCCTGGAGATGTTATGCACTTCTGCCATTGAGAGAGGGATTTAATCATGTGGAATACACGGGGTCATGAACTCTGCAACCTCTGCTGCTGAGGAGAGGTCCTCCGTGCTGCGGGAGGAGCATGTCTGCCTCAGTTATTGGAATAAGCTCTGAAGATGGGACATGGTGTTGCTGATGGCCTCTGTTTGGACGACACAAAGGACAAAAGGCTGAAGTCAAGCCTGAAAACAGCACAGCTTTCATTCCGCGACCGAGTGAATGTTACAAAGCACAAACTCTTCCCACGCTCTAAAAATGAAGAGCAGAGAGTGTCTCCATTTCTGACACCTTCCCACAGAAACCCGAGGATGCGTAGGGATCGAGTAGGTGTTCATCAACCCTTAGAAGAGTTGCTCGAGGCGATCATGCACGGACTAAGGTCAGCTTCTGCCTTTGTTAAAACCCCAGAAGAGCGCAGATGCTGAAGCGGATGGGTTCGAAGCACACTGGTTGAGATAACGAGCTGTTGGAATTTGGATCGCGATGCCACACATCACTGCTTTGGTTTTAGTTTGCCAAGTGAGCTCCTAATGAGGCAACACGAGGGAGGGGGGACTTTATACAAATGAGATTTCCATGCTCCTCTCCAAGTGCTGCCTTCTATTTGGATTTTTTCATTGCTGTATTTGAAGATTACCCTTTATTTTAAAACTGAACACAAGGGACCTGCTGTTTTAGCCCCATTGCTTGCTTCCCCGACCTAAAGGAGGATGCATACACCTCCTGCGCTGGGATTCCAGGCCATCATGAGCAACGTCACTGTTCTCGACAACATCGAAACGCTGGACTTCGAAATGGACACGGACCCTCCGTTCCCTGTCACCTTCCAGGTGTCTCTCACGGGTTTCCTCATGCTGGAGATCGTGCTGGGTCTCAGCAGCAACCTGACCGTGCTGGCTCTCTACTGCATGAAGTCCAACCTGGTGAGCTCCGTCAGCAATATCGTCACCATGAACCTTCACGTGCTGGACGTGCTTGTGTGCACGGGATGCATCCCGCTGACGATCGTGGTCATGCTGCTGCCGCTGGAAGGGAATAATGGTCTGATTTGCTGCTTCCATGAGGCGTGCGTGTCCTTCGCCAGTGTGGCGACCGCCGCCAACGTCTTGGCGATCACTTTGGACCGATACGATATCTCCGTTCGGCCGGCGAACAGAGTCCTCACTATGGGCCGTGCGGTGGCTCTGCTGGGGTCCATTTGGACGTTGTCGCTGTTTAGCTTTTTGGTACCTTTCATCGAAGAAGGCCTCTTCAACCAGAAGCCAGTCAATGAGAAGAATCAAACTGACGAGAAAGATCTTTCAAACCAGTACTACTCAGAGTTGGGTCTGTACTACCACCTGCTGGCGCAGATCCCAATCTTCTTCTTCACCGCCGTGGTCATGCTGGTGACTTACTACAAGATCCTCCAAGCACTGAACATCCGCATCGGCACACGTTTCCACTCGGCCCCCAAGAAGAAACCAAGAAAGACCACCTCCACGACTCAGCCGGAATCCACCGACGCCTCGCAGAGCAGCGCAGGCAGGAACCCGCCGTTAGCCATGCGCACCTCCGTATCTGTGATCATAGCACTGCGGCGAGCCGTCAAACGCCACCGGGAGCGGCGCGAGCGACAGAAGAGGGTGTTCCGCATGTCGCTGCTCATCATCTCCACCTTCCTTCTGTGCTGGACTCCCATCACAGTGCTGAACACCGTTATCTTGAGCACGGGGCAGAGTCATTTCTCCACACGCCTCAGACTGGGCTTCCTGGTGATGGCCTATGGAACCACTGTCTTCCATCCGCTGCTCTACGCCTTCACGCGGCAGAAGTTTCAGAAGGTACTTAAGAGCAAGATGAAGAAGCGCGTGGTCTCCGTTGTCGAGGCTGAGCCGATGCCTAACAATGTGGTGATTCACAATTCAT
Source organism: Danionella dracula (assembly GCA_900490495.1). Lineage (NCBI taxonomy): Eukaryota > Metazoa > Chordata > Actinopteri > Cypriniformes > Danionidae > Danionella > Danionella dracula. The sequence continues at coordinate 2,139,423 of UELW01000889.1, forward strand.
GGATCGACCCCAAACGGAACAAAAAGGTGACCTTTGAGGAGACCGAGGTCAGGCAGAAGTGCCTCTCGTCAGAGGACGTGGAATGAGGAGACCTGGAACGTGGAACGGCAGCACTTTAAAATATCGGCACACTATGAACCATTAACTAAGCATTAGCTAACAGCTAATTAGGAGTTCTTAAAACATTGTTCCTCCATTAATACACATTAGTAAGCAGTTTATCATTACAACTTTATGCACATTATTATTGGTTTATACACTGCAAAAAATGAAATCTAAGCAAAGCTGAAAATGCTTAAAATTAGGTTGAAAATTTTGACTTTCTTATTTTAGGAAGAATTTTCTGATTTAAAACTTTTGGGTATATATTGTTTAGCTTATTTGGAGAACAAAATGCTTATTCTGGTCATTTATTTTCTTGAATTAAGAGACATCTGGTGTCAGGGTTTGAATCCAGCTCTGGTCCTTCAGCTGGGTCTTCTCCCTGATCTGTACCAAGAGTTCTTCCTCTCTCCTCTCTGAACTGTCCTATCTAAAAAGGCATCAATAGACCTAAATAATATATAATATAAAATTTTAAATTAAAATTTTAAGCTAGAATTTCTAGTTTTAAGACCCCATATTCTACTTTAGGAACTAAAATTAAGCACAAACTTTCTTAATTTAAAGTCATATATACTTATTTTAATACTTCATTTCCAAAGTTAGTCTTAAAATAAAAGTTTTTTAAGACAGATTGTCTACTTTTAAGACCACTAGAGACTAGAAACAAGTTGAAAAATTCTTGTTTCAGTGCAGTTTTACAGCTTGAAAAGACTTGTTTTGAGAGTTTTTGTCTATTCTTAAGATCTAACAGCATTTGTTATCAGCAATTTTTTTCTAATTTTAAGAATTCTTGCCAAGTCAAATTTGCTTACCCCATTGGCAGATGTTTTTGCTTGATCTAGGAAGAGTTTAATTTATTTTTAGTTTTTTTTTCTTTTTCCAAGAGTGTATTTTTTGCAGTGTAAGTGGTTATATAATATGTTTGCTTTGTTGAGGATCAGTTAATCATTTATAAATTTATAATTTCACTATTTAAAAAGTAGGTTGTTTTCAAACTCGTATGACTGCTGGCGAAAAATTAACTCAACAGTTAAATGTTGTGGAACTGCAGCTAATAACTGAGAATTTCGTACAAACTTTAAACTCTTGAGGAGTGCATCAGTCCAAGCATTATCTTAACATTGCCATTGAAAATGAATGAGCGGAGTCCCATTCACTTCTGATGAGCTATTATAATGCATGCAATCCCTTCAACTTCCATTGGTTAACACTGGAGAGTCGTACAGACAAAAACAATCCTATACGATTTAGGCAACGCCCTCTTTTCTATTGAAACTTCAAAGTGAAATATCTTGGATGCAAAACGATTTCCAGGTGCGGAAATTGTTTCGTCTTAACCACAGTGTAGAGTGGATTCCAACATGATGGCAAAGTTGCATAGATTAGTTAGGACTCACCCAGTTTTTAACAAACACGTCAAAGCAAAATATCGTGGAAACGAAGCGACCCACAGGTGCGGTGACTGTTTTATCTCAACTCTTGTAAAGCGCTAGCTCTGACATGATGTCAAATATGCATATATTAGTCAGGCCACACCCTCTTTTCTGCAAAACCTTTAAAGTAAAATATCTCAGAAACAAAGTGACCTACAGGTGTGGCGACTGTTTTATCTCAACCGTAGAAAAGAGCGTATTCTGACATGATGCCCAATTTGCATACATTAAAAGGGTCGCGCCCACTTTTCTATGAAAACCTAACTGTTTTATCTCAGCTCTTGAAGAGAGTAGATTTCAACATGATCCCAAAATTTGCATATATTAGTTAGGCCACACCCTTTTTTATACAAAAAGTAATCTATCGTGGAAAGCAAGTAATCTACAGGTGCGGCGACTGTTTTATCTGAATAGTAGCGGGGAGGGGAATTTAGGATGATACCAAGATTGCAAAAAATGGTTAGGCCAAGCCCACTTTTCTACAGAAACGTAACCGTTTCAGACAATCTCACAGCTACAAATCAAAAATTTAATCAAACGAAAACACTTCCAAACTAGTTCAAAGCTTTTTCAAACCATAAATTATCTGTTTTCTCAAACCAACAAAAATTATGCTGACTAAACGTTACTTTAGCTTTAAGTTAGTTAACGTGTTATCGGTGTCTGAATTAATCATCGGTTACAGTATGAACATGTGTTAATGTAAATAAAGCACGTTTTATCACGGATTAACTGTTACTATATTTCTGAACAATAAGATGTATGAATGCGCTTTCAATTTGTTTAATAATAATCTATTAATCATTTCAATTAATTAATTCATAATAACTGGGTTTTTTTTTTAGAAAAAATGAATGTATAAATGACCAACTGATCCTCAATAAAGCATGAACCTAATGCTATTAAACATAACATATAGCTGCTTAAAAACCAAGAAAAAAGTGCTTATAGTAAAAGTTGTACGGAAGTGTATTAACAAAGGAACAAAGCTTTATAAATTAATTAATTATATAATAGGTTATGCTTAATTATTGATTCAGAGTGAACAGTTATTATAGAGTACTACCGTAATGAATAATCCAAAGCAGCAATGAACTCATAAATTATTATTATTTATTGTACTGGTAATTACTACTGTACGCGTCGTAGATGGTGAAGTGTAAATAACGCTAGTGTTACTGCTACTAGATGCTACATGTGCATTCGTATAGCTTTTTGTGGAGGTCCTTCCATGCTTTCAGGAGTAGAGGTGTCTCAGTTCGGTGTAGACAGAGAGAGTTATGTTTGGAAATTATCAGATAAAGTCTATACTTTCAAAGAGTTCACCGAGTACATCTCTGCTCTCTGAATGAAGCGCTCGGGTCACAAGGTGTGCCTTCTTCTGCTTTCCTTCAACAATCACTCGAGAATGAGCTCGTGTCCCTCGATACGGATGAGAGAGGTGGTGCACCGCTTGCGATAGAGCTGCGTGGACATGAGGTGTTGATGACAGGGCGACGAGTCTGAACGCTTAGCCTTCAGAGAGCTGCGGAGCTCCCGGGAGCCGCTGGAGGAGAGGGTGAGAGCGCTATCACTCGTAGCAGCACACCGATGAAAGGTCAAAGGCTGCTTCACATGATTAACACCTCAAACACAGCTCTGCTTGTACTCACGGCTCAACCTATTCAGGACTCCGGGATTCTGCAGGGTCTTAAAAATCACATTTTAGGTCTCAAAAAGTCTTAATCGTGCACTTTTTAAACGATCAATAATAAATATTCCCCCTTCTAGACTCACCCTTTATAACCTTCAGAATGTTGTATTACTCCAAACGATGCCTTTAAATTTCACACGGGGTCTCCACCACGCCCCCTGCTGGGTTTCACTCATAAAATTCACACTAACACTTTCATCGTTTGGAGACAAAAACACTTTTCCTCCAAAAGCACCCTTTCTTGTCACTGTTTATAGACGCGGCTCTGCTATGGCTCTCTTCCAGCTCGGTCAGCATGTACGTTCTTCATTGAGATGAGCTGCATTAGTGCTTCTCCTGATTGGTTAGAGGACAGGGCTTCGGTCAGGGGGCGTGGCTATAGCCAGTGAGTTGTTTTGAACTCCAGAGAAAGAAAACAGGATCACAGGAACATGAACCGATCTGAAGACCACTTGAGGAGAGTTTCTTATGAGGAACGACGCTAGAACACGAGAGAAACGTCTGAGAAAGTCTTGTTTACAAGATGATACACCAGCATTGAAGGCATTAAACAATTTTCCAAAGCTCTATTTTTTCCGATATCCACATAAAAATTATCAAATTTTTGTTGTTTCGGGAATTCTGGGATGTTATTGATACTCGTCCTAATATTATTGCTGTTTTCGATGACATGCAGCAACCAATCAGCTTTCTGCTCCCTGCAGGAGTCTCCCGAGGACTGAAAAGTCATGTGTGTGTTCTTCTTGAGTAGAACAGGTGCAACTAAAGAACCCTGACTACAGAGCTTCGTCGAGACTGCTACTAAAATGTGGAAGGGACTGAGGCCCTCCAGGATTTCGGGATCTCTGCCACATGATGTTGCCGTAGAAGTTAGAGTCGACAGTGAGTTTCATTGTCGTGGACTTTTGTTGAACCATTAATAATAATAATAATAATGCCTTCACTTTATATAGCTTTTCTAGACACTGAAAGACGCTTTACAATTAGCAGAGCACTATTCATTCACTCCACATTCACTTTCTGGTGCCCTCAGCTGCCCTGGGGCAGTCTGACCTGACGTGGCTGACATTCTGTGCGTACGGCCTCCTGCCCACCACCAAACACACTCCACCAGTCACTCACATCCACCAAACACACCCCACCAGTTACTCACATCCACCAAACACACCCCACCAGTCACTCACATCCACCAAACACACCCCACCAGTTACTCACATCCACCAAACACACTCCCACCAGTCACTCACATCCACCAAACACTCCACATTCACTCACAGTCCACCCCACCAGTCACTCACATCCCCAAACCACACCCACCAGTCACTTCACATCCACCAAACACACCCCACCAGTCACTCACATCCACCAAAACACTCCCACAGTCACTCACATCCACCAAACACACCCCACCAGTACTCACATCCACCAAACACACCCACCAGTCACTCACATCCAAAACACACCACCAGTCACTCACATCCACCAAACACACTCCACCAGTCACTCACATCCACCAAACACACCCCACCAGTCACTCACATCCACCAAACACACCCACCAGTCACTCACATCCACCAAACACACCCCACCAGTCACTCACATCCACCAAACACACCCCACCAGTCATCATCCACCAAACACACCCCACCAGTCACTCACATCCACCAAACACACCCCACCAGTCACTCACATCCACCAAACACACCCCACCAGTCACTCACATCCACCAAACACACCCCACCAGTCACTCACATCCACCAAACACACTCCACCAGTCACTCACATCCACCAAACACACCCACCAGTCACTCACAATCCACCAAACATCACCCCACCAGTCAATCACATCCACCAAACACACCCCACCAGTCACTCACATCCACCAAACACACCCCACCAGTCACTCACATCCACCAAACACACCCCACCAGTCACTCACATCCACCAAACACACTCCACCAGTCACTCACATGCACCAAACACACCCCACCAGTCACTCACATCCACCAACACACCCCAGCCAGTTCCTCACATCCACCAACACACCCCACCAGTCACTCACATTCACCAAACACACCCCACCAGTCACTCACATCACTCAAACACACTCCACCAGTCACACACATCCACCAAACACACTCCACCAGTCACTCACATCCACCAAACACACTCCACCAGTCACTCACACCATCCACCAAACACACTCCACCAGTTACTCACATACACCAAACACACCCCACCAGTCACTCACATCCACCAAACACACCCCACCAGTCACTCACATCTATACTGCTCAATGTGGGTGAAGTGGCTCGCCCAGGGCCACAACGGCAGAATGGCCCTAGCGGGATCGAACCACCAACCTTCCAGTTACGGAACGACCAAATCCACCACTGCGCCATCTTCCCACCCCATTATCACCATCTAAGGTCAAGGAGGGTCAGTACCTGTGATATTTGTGATAAAACCTCCCACAGAGAAGCAGATGCAGAATTATATTCACATAGATGTGAGGCGGCCTCAAAACAATGTCTCACGCTAATGCTATGATGTTTTGTAAGCACACACTCACCGGTGTATTGAATATATCAGATATACTCAAAGTATTCCTCGAGAATTGATCGAGGCAAAGTCCTCCTCCTCAAAGCCTCCATTAATCCCTGAATACTGGATTCTGGTGAGCCACAAACACAAGCGCTGGATCACAGCTCCGTAATCTTTCACAGGTTCGCTCAACTCGGATTCTTTTAGCGACCGTATTATTTAAGTTTTTTACCCCGACCGTTCAAGAAACACAGACCATGTCACAGTCTCCTTTTCTTCTCTTTTTTCACATTAAAAGGAACCCAGGAGCTTCAGATGGATTTCGCCTGTTTTCATTCATGTTAATATCATAATGTTACATCGAAGAGATTGTTGTGAAGCTTCACTCTCATATTACAGAAAGAGCCTACTATGGGAAGGGTGCCGCAAGATAGAAGTAACATTAAATGCTCAGTCTATAACTCGGTCTGTAGCGCAAATGTTAATAATCCATCCATCCATCCATCCATCCATCTTCATGTCGGCTTTCTTCCCTTTCGGGGTCGCCACAGCAGAATGAACTGCCAACTCTCTGGCATATGTTTTACGTGGCGGATGCCCTTCTAGCCGCAACCCATCGCTGGGAAACATTCACACAAACACTCATTCACACTCATACTCTATGGACAATTGTTGTTTCTCAATTCACTTATTCCGCATGTCTTTGGACTTGTGGGGAAAACCGGAGCACCCGGAGTAAACCCACGCGATCACGAGGAGAACATGCAAACTCCACACAGAAATGCCAACCGACCCAGCCGAGGCTCGAACCAGCGACCTTCTTGCTGTGAGAAGACTGTGCTACCCACTGCGCCACCATGACGCTCAATGTTAATAATGTCTTAATTAACAATTTCACCAGGTCAGCCATATTGGATGCTGGCCATATAAAAAAAAACCTCAAAAACTGTTTTTACTAAAAGAACTGAGCTAAATGGTATGGAGCTAGAGATCTGCCAAAACAGCCTGAATTTGAATTGTGTTGATTTGAATTATTGACAATTGTAATTTAATAAACCTGAATATTATATGCCATGAAAAAGATTTTGAATTTGAATTTCTTTCTTCGAATGTGAATTTTTTAGTTTGAATTTTGTAACTTCAACAAATCAGTACAATGTTCCTATAGCTTCATCGATTGTTCTGTGATTCTATGATCATCTACTTTCGAGGCAGCGCTCTGATTAGTGGAGAGCAGGAGCAGCTCTGAAGCAACGGATACGAACCCAAAACGTGCAAGAAGAGCCTCGAAAGCATCGTGCACAAATTCAGAGCGGAGCGTACTCGTCACTATGCTAGGCTACAAACACACAATCAACAATATATACATCTCACACAGTTTGTAAATATTTAATGGTAAAATGTAATAAATTCTAACCTCTGAACACGTTTTCTGATTAATTCAGGTGCAAAGCATCCGCTTACGGATTGAGGGGCATACTTATGCTTTCTCTTGAAAATGTACGAGCAGTGCACTGAATATACGATTTGGATTGAATTGTGCTATTTATTCATAAACTCATATGTACGAGTACAGTCTTTTTGGGATCATCCTGGCTCCTAAGAGCACTGCTTGCAGGTCTATCTGTAGTTAGTTTTTGATTCGTGAACTCCAGAGAAGGAGAGAGCTACAGGAACTGGTGATATTTTCTCAGCAGCTCAATATCATTCAGATCTGTTTCTCCGTCCGCTGAATTATTGATCACGTCGAAGAGAGGCTCATATTTGGATTGGTCTCACCCAGCTAATGGATTGCAGAGATATCTTATATTAGCGGCAGCATCCACGACGGAGCCATTAAACCAGTACGGGTCTCCAGCACTCCTCTTCTTCTTCCTCTTCCTCCTCCCGGAACAGCTAGGTTCTGATCTGATATCATTATCTGTGTGTGTGGCACAACCAGTAGTTCTCTTCTTCCTCCTACTCCTCTTCTTCCTCCTCTTCCTCTAACGCACAGCCAGGTTCTGATCTGATATCATCATCTGTGTGCGTGGCGCAACCAGCACTCCTCTTCCTCCTCTTTCTTTCCCTCTCCTCCTCCTCCTCTTTCTCCTCCTCCTCCCGGCCTATAACGAACAGCCAGATTCTGATCTGATATCATTATCTGTGTGCGCAGCGCAACCAGCACTCCTCTTCCTCCTCCTCTTGCTTGTCCTCCTCCTCCTCTCGGTCTATAACGAACAGCCAGGTTCTGATCTGATATCATTACCTGTGTGCGCGGTGCATCCTGCACTCCTCTTCCTCCTCCTCTTTCTCCTCCTTACGGTCTATAACAAACAGCCAGGTTCTGATCTGATATCTTTATCTGTGTGCCCGGCGCAACCAGCACTCCTCTTACTGCCTTTCTTGTCCTCCTCCTCCTCTTTCTTTCCCTCTCCTCCTCCTCCTCTTTCTCCTCCTTCTCCCGGCCTATAACGAACAGCCAGATTCTGATCTGATGTCATTATCTGTGTGCGCGGTGCAACCAGCACTCCTCTTCCTCCTCCTCCTCCTCTCGGTCTATAACGAACAGCCTGATTCTGATCTGATCTCATTATCTGTGTGCGCGGCGCATCCAGCACAGATCTCCCATCAAACCCTGTTAAGAAACAGGCAGGCGTGCACCGCCAAATCTGTTTTTCTGAAGACTTTCAAAGTTTAACAGAACACGCTTGATGTTGGTTTCCATGCGCAGCAGGACGCAGCCTCACACTGCGTGAGCAATTAAATGACAGGCTTTAAGAAGTCTGTCTCTGTGCGGTCGTCAAATGCTGCAAAGCAGACGAAAAGCAGCCGGATGCATGCCTTGAGCTCCAGAGTTCATAAAAGCACTGATAGCATCGTGCTTTTGGGATCATAAACAAGGCCATCAACGGGTTTTAATGGGGCCGGAACAGTTTAATTGAGAAATCTCTTTCCTGTTTACTTGTTACACTGATTTCTGCCGTGAGAGCGAGCGCAGTTCAGTGCTGATTTCTTTCTGAGTGCTATTTAAACGCTTGTACCATCAAACCTGATCTGATTTAAGACAGGCGACTGCTTTGTCTGGTGTTGCTAGGCTCTTCCTTCTACTGGAGAAAGGGAAACAGCTCGTTTGTGTTGAAGAAAATATGTAAATATTTGTCTTTCCTCCCCAGCAACACTGAGCCATAATGGCATTCTCCTTTAGAAGGGGCCCGGTGAGAGGAAAGGCGGGGCCTTCCTGAGTGGAGTGTCCGCGTGTGCTCCTGTTTCCTCCCACAGTCCAAAAACTGGGTTAGATAAGTGTTTGGTAATTTATTTATTTGTTTGTTTGTTAGCGTTATTTTAGCAACAAAAAACTATTTGTCATTAACTACCACGGTAAGATTCTAAACTTTATCGGAGGATGCCTGCAGAGTTTTGGCACAGTGCCACGTAGTGTAATGGAGATGTATAAATGGCTTATTTTTTGTTATAACTAGGTTTGAAAAAATACATCATGTTAAAAAGAAACGTTTATATCAGTCGATTTTTCTGGTAAAAATAAAAGCAGGTTTTTGCTCTGGAGTGAAATTCGTACAAACCTGATCATTAACTGAGCTATTCAACCATTTTTCTCGTCAAAACAAGACCAACATTTTCTAAACATGGAGAAAATCATTCTTTTATTTGATTTGGAGCCAATTTCAGATAAATTGTCACTGAAAATTTAATTGTAACATGTAAAAATAGCACATATATCAGGCATATATAGAGATATTTATATCTGTATTTAGTCATTACCAGTTATTATTTCTACTAATTATGGATGTATTTACAAAATGACATAACAATTTAACTAAAGTTTTGTTTGTTAAAGCCAATTTTTCCCTTTCAGATCATTTCTACTCTCTCTAAAGAAGAGCAGATAATCCTCTCAATATGTTTTTTTTCCTGCATCTTCATGAGGAGAAAGAACTGCATTTGAGCTCAAGAGCCCTCCTTAGCAACCATACTGTTTACCCTAGCAACTAAATGTTTAAATCTATACATCAGCTGAGGAAGAAGACTTAAAACACACGGGTTGACTTTTATGGACCCTATCGTCACTGACCCCCACATAGCAACCATACTTTGTACCCTAGCAACCAAATGTGAAGATCTATATCTCAGCTTAAGAAAAGAGTGAAGATATCAGGGTTGGTTTATATGAATCATGGTGACAAGTGGCAACACTAAATGATGTCACTGATACCTCTTTAGCAACCAAACAATTTACCCTAGCAACCATCTTCACATAACTCTACCTCTTGTTAATGTCATCACTGTTTATCTCTTATTTAAGCACCAAACTGATTAAACTAATTTGACACTACTTCCATCTCAATCTTTTCCTACTTATCAAATAAACTTCACATTCTTACTTATCATGTTTTTTTTTCACTAGAATAACCGGAGTGTGTTTGTAAATCAATTTATGGCGCGTGATAATTTGGCGCGTGAGGAAATAATAAAGTCTGCACATTGCATTTGTGTTCCACAGTTTTCACGTCCGCTTAAGCAGTTTTTATTAAAATAAAAACAAATAATGTCTTCTACTAGAGGGCCTTTAGTGTAAAGAAATCAGGGATTACATTTTTTGCAAAGTCACATGATTCAGGTTTGGCTGCAGACGAGCCCCCCCGAGAACCCCTTCTGAGCGACAGCTGAAGGAAGCTGGAGAACAGCCATGAAGGTCACTCACCGAGCTCGTTGAGGCTCTGCGCAGCTTTGGTGATCTCTTTGCTGCCGCCCTGCAGCTGCCCCTGCAGCCGTTTGCTCAGGTACAGGATACGAATGATGCGCCTCAGAAGATCGCACGCCATCTGCCAGAGAACACGGAGAACATGCTCAATTCTGTGCACATGAACTTAAGCGTGGCGTCACCAAGCTGCCACAGTGAAACCAAGCACAAGATCAGGAATCAAGAGCGCCAAAACACATAGGTCATTATGGCCATATTGAAAAAAACAGCACTGCAGCCCCATCACAGTCTGATTCCATCTTGAGAGTCCCCAAACCATCACAAATCTGGAAAAACAGATCAGATTCCCTGCATGGAAATGCTAACGACAACACATGAATCATTGGCGAGGGGTGAACAGCTAGAAGGAACTCAGTTACAGTCCAGTTTATGTCCAAAACACAGCTCTGAACACCACCCCGGAACATCTCCTCAGCCCTCGAAGCTACGATCTGTTTCAGGTGTGAGGAAAGCTCTGTTCACTCCGATGCGGTCGATTCCCAGAAAGCAGTCCTTTTACACTGTGTTTAAATATTCATCACGAGAGTCCCATAAACAATCACAAATCTTCTAAACAGCTCAGAGCTTGGGGCTGGGCACTATACCGGTGTGAAAGTGAATATCGGTATTGTTTTGTGCCATGATATGGATTTTGCAATACCATGGATACCATTCATAAATGTAATGAATTCAGCTTGACGTCTCGCCTGCACACCCTCAATTTATTTAATGTTTAGTCGAGGAGATGCAGGAGCTGATGAGACGCGACACGAGTGTTTGTTCCGAAAGTCAGGAGATTGCGTCAGTGCAGCTCTGAAAATCTAGTCGGCCAGAACGATCGAACTCACTAGAAGTCTCCAGAAACCGCAGAAAACGTCAGTAGATTTGCCCCTATTAGGTGGATTATATATACAAATCTGAAGAGTTGCTAAATCCAGCGAAAAAAATTGCTAAGTTGGGAACACTGACCGGGGCGCCCCTCTCTGAAAGCACCCTCGTTCTCTCTTCTCACACTCACTCACTTTCCTTCTCTCTCTGTCTGTCTTTCTTTCTCTCTCTCTTTTTCTTTCAGCCTTTCATGATTTAGAGACAGTCGCACTGCAGCAGGCTCAAATCTGAGCTCTTCTGAATGGAACACGGATGCTAACACTGTCGTGGACGGATGAGATTGCTGTAGAGAATGCTGTAGCGCGGCTGACTCTAAATCATGCTGCTGAAGATGAGAGCTCGTGTGGATCGCATAGAAAACATAGCGCTAACAAGAGCTTCAACGGGTGGCCTGATAACGATGTTCTGCGCCTCAAATCTGAGCTGTTTAGAAGATTTGTAATGGTTTGGGGACTCTCGTGATGAATATTTAAACATAGCGTAATGGGACTGCATGCTGGGAATTGACCGCATCGGAGTGAACACCACACCACACATTGATCGCCACACCAGAGTTTTCCTCACACCGAAAACAGATCGTAGATGTTCCGGGGTAGTGTTCAGAGCTGTCTTTTGGACATAAACTGGACTGGAACTGAGTTCCTTCTAGCTGTTTACCCCTCGACTCTCAGGACAATAAAGATTCACAGCAAGAGCGGGATTAATGCGGTTAGCCAATGATTCATGTGTTCTTGATAGCGTTTCTATGCAGGGAATCTGAGCTATTTTTCAAGATTTGTGATGGTTTGGGGGACTCTCGTGATAAATATTTAAACAGACCATAATGGGAGTGAACAGAGTTTCATAATTGTAGCTCAAACTATTAATTTTTTTTTTGTTTTTTTCAATATAAGCGCCTTCCATAAAGGCTTTTTCTGTTTGAACGCTCTCGATTCCTTATCCTGGGCTGGATGACCCAAACATCTGAACCAATCCCAACCAAAGATCTCTGTCTGGAATTATCTTGAGCTCATAGCTTGAAATAGTGTGGGTGAAACAAGAGGGCCACCTTCAGCAAACAGGGGCGGCCATCTGTTTTGGAGATGGACGGCTCTGTCCTGGGGTGACACACCGCTGACAGCAAGACACATAATCTCCGTACGCAACAGCGTCAGCTGCGTCCTGGTCGTCGCTCGGGTTTTATTTTTATTAGGATTAAAAATACATAAAGAGGAGTCGCTAAAGGCAAGGACAGAGCCAACACGGAGAACTGGATTTTAATATAAAACACAATTACTAGAAGACAAAGGAAGCGTCTGCCTTCAGAGAGAGTTTCTGAGGTAGCCAATCGTGGAAAAAAAAACTATTTGACCCTCACTGAATTTGGCTGCATTGCTTAAAAAGAAATGCAAGCATCGGGATGTGAATTTAAACATCTGGATACAGCTGTGAATATGTCTCAGATTAGCAGCGTTATCTGCTTTTATGAGTCTACTTAAACCAGGAGAGTGAATGTGTGGTTAGCACATGCCCAGTGGGAGGAACATGAGTACATGGATGATTTTGAGGAGATTCGGAGACATTGCTTTTCAAGAAATACTGCTTTCTGAAGGTGATTAAAAGTGCAGTGATCTAGAAAGGGCAAATACTTATTGAACCTCATTTAAAAGAGAACTATTTACTAATTATTAACAGATTTCAGTAAATTATTCCACAGGAACCTTCTTAATATTTATATTAAGGGCGCTCCGCAGCTCAGAGAGAATGAGGGATAGATAGAGAGCTCCGGAGATCCGCTGCGCTCCGGCGCCAAAGTGTCTCCATTGACACCTTTGATGACATCACGAGAAGCAACCAATCACGGAAGTTTCAGGAACTCATGCGGTAGCGCTAGCTCTGCTCCGGTCTTACATCTAAGAGTAAAACATTTCTTTGCTTAAGAGAGAGAGAGAGAGAGCGACGAGAGAGAGAGAGTGACAACAGAGAGATAGGAGAGAGAGAGAGATAAAGAGAGAAAGGAGATAGGAGAGAGTGAGAGAGAGAAGAGCAACTAGAGAGAGATTGGAGAGAGAGAAGAGAGGGAGGAAGAGAGTGAAGAGATGAGAGAGAGAGAAGAGAGAGAGAAGAGAGAGAGGGAAAGAGTGAAGAGAGATGAAAGAGAGAAGAGAAAGAGAGTGTGTGTGTGTAAAAGAGAGATAGAAAAGACAGAGGAGAGAGAATACCTGTAAGCGGGCAAGCTGGGCGGTCCTGGACACAATCTTGTTGAAGGGATCGACGATTTTGGCTCTAATTCTAAAACAGAGAGAGAAAGAGAGCGAGAGAGAGAGAGAGAAAGAGAGAAGAGAGAGAGAGGGGGAGAGAAAGAGAGAAAGAGAGAGAGGGAGAACAAGGCTTCAGCAGATCGTTCTCTCGTTGCTTCTGGAAGTCTACGAGAGGCTTCAGGAGGTTCACCTGTCCACAGCGCTCTGCAGAGCAGCAATTCTGGTCTGCATCATCTGTAAAACGCCTCGAAGGAAGAAAACACAAATAAAGTCTTTAAGATCAGGGAAATGTGATTAACCTAATTTAACACGCACCAACGGCTCTCTCTGGTGGACAGGGTTCAGACGTGCTCTTACCAGAGGGTCTTTTTGTTTTATTTCAGTGTTTTCTGATTGGCTCTGTGATAACAGTATTTAGTTTTCATTTTCCTGATGTTTGATAAGATTTGATCTCGTTTTCTTTCTGAAACATCTTTATAGTGAGACAATAACCATTAAAGCTCAACTAATTTTCTTTTAAAACGTTTAGCAGTGTGCAATTTTTTTTTATTAAAATAGTGACTTGGAATACAGAAAAAAATATTGTGGAATTAAATGAGATTTTTGCAACCTCAAACCTGACAAATATATACAACAGCAGTGTAGGCCACTAGAAATATCTGGCAACCCTTTAGTGATGTAACATCATGTTTCTAGACACTTAACCCTTCTGTGGTGTTCATATTATTGTTACTCAGGCGGTATTTGAGTAACCCTTGTGTGGTGTTCATATTATTGTTACTCAGGCGGTGTTTGAGTAACCCTTGTGTGGTGTTCATATTATTGTTACTCAGGCAATGTTTGAGTAACTCTTGTGTGGTGTTCATATTATTGTTACTCAGGGGGTGTTTGAGTAACCCTTGTGTGGTGTTCATATTATTGTTACTCAGGCGGTGTTTGAGTAACCCTTGTGTGGTGTTCATATTATTGTTACTCAGGGGTGTTTGAGTAACCCTTGTGTGGTGTTCATATTATTGTTACTCAGGCTGTTTGAGTAACCCTTGTGTGGTGTTCATATTATTGTTACTCAGGGGTGTTTGAGTAACCCTTGTGTGGTGTTCATATTATTGTTACTCAGGCGGTGTTTGAGTAACCCTTGTGTGGTGTTCATATTATTGTTACTCAGGCGGTGTTTGAGTAACCCTTGTGTGGTGTTCATATTATTGTTACTCAGGCGGTGTTTGAGTAACTCTTGTGTGGTGTTCATATTATTGTTACTCAGGCGTGTTTGAGTAACCCTTGTGTGGTGTTCATATTATTGTTACTCAGGCGGTGTTTGAGTAACCCTTGTGTGGTGTTCATATTATTGTTACTCAGGCGGTGTTTGAGTAACCCTTGTGGTGTTCATATTATTGTTACTCAGGCGTGTTTGAGTAACCCTTGTGTGGTGTTCATATTATTGTTACTCAGGCATGTTTGAGTACTCTTGTGGTGTTCATATTATTGTTACTCAGGCGGTGTTTGAGTAACTCTTGTGTGGTGTTCATATTATTGTTACTCAGGCGATGTTTGAGTAACCCTTGTGTGGTGTTCATATTATTGTTACTCAGGCGATGTTTGAGTAACTCTTGTGTGGTGTTCATATTATTGTTACTCAGGCGGTGTTTGCGGGTCTCGTGGACCCATTGCCTTTTGCAGATTTTAATTCACCCAATCAAAACATTTTATGTTAAAAACTTAAACATTATTTCCTTTAGCCAAGAAACAAGTGACATAAAAAGCAAATATACTTTATTTATTGTTCTTTAACCTGATTTCTTCACGTTTAGAATTTTAACCATGTGTGGCGTTCACATTATTGTTACTTTGGCAGGGTTGGTGGGTCTGCTGGACCCACTGCATTTTGGCACTTTTAATTCACACAATCTTATTCTAAAATGTAAAATGTTTTGTTTATGTGTGATTTATGTTTGTGTGGGAAGAGAGAATTAAGGTAAAGAATCTACCATTTTCACACTTTAACATGCCCCGGGTCCAGTAGACCCGAACACCTTGTGTGTAATATAAATGTGTAGAGGGGCGTACGTGTTGGGTCATAAAAAATCTGTTCTGATATATGTTTTTCACGGGAAATGAGCCAAACCCAGTGAATCTCAAATAATAGCTTCAAATAATAAATGCTTGTTTAATTTTTCTTTTGATGAAAACTAAAAATGGGTCCCACAGACCCGAACACCATACAAGGGTTAAAGTAATTATTCATGACTTAAGTCCTCTTATCCAATGAAAACACTCCACATGACCCACGACCGTCTACATTGCAGCAGCCTTCAAACTGGCTTTAAATAAAAACTTAAACCCTATTTAAATCTATACACACAATGGCAACTTTAACGAAACTAAAAAATTATATTAAATTATATTATTTTTAAATGTGTAAAATATAATAAGTACCTTCTAGAGACTCGATCCCTGTGGCCTGTGCGAGGAGGTCCTCATGCCGTGCCACCACCTGTGAGTAAAACACGCTTAATCAACAAACAAAATATATACTTCATATTATATTTCTTTCCATCCGTGAGGAGCTGGCAACCTGTCCAGCCTTTTCCCCTCAAAGTGGACGAGAGACTAAAATAATAAGCGCTGACTGCAGGAGAAATGGTGGACTTCTATAGAGTCATGTGGCCAGAGATCGGTGAGGACCTGTTGGAAGTTCTGAGTGACAGCCTGAGCCGAGGGCTGCTGCCGCTGAGCTGTCGTAGAGCTGTTCTATCGCTCCTTCCCAAAAAAGGAGATTTAACAGATATTGGATGCTGGAGGCCAGTCTCTCTTGTGCTCTGATTATAAACTGCTCTCTAAAGCCTTAGCTAACAGGCTCATGGACGTCATGTGCCGAGTTATTCATACTGCATCCCTGGCAGGACTATTTTTGATAATGTCTCTTTAATTAGAGACTTTTTTGAGATTTCTAAGATTTTAAACTTAGACTTTGGTTTAATCTCATTAGACCAGGAAAAGCGTTCGATCGAGTCGAGCATGTTTAGTTGTGGAGAACAGTAGAGGCTTTTGGGTTCTGCAAAGAGTTTATTGGCATAGTGAAAGTCCTCTATAGTGATGTTCAGAGTATTGTCAAAGTCAACGGTGGTTTGTGTGCTCCTTTTAATGTGAACAGAGGTGTTCGGCAAGGCTGCTCTCTTTCAGGAATGCTTTATTCCTTAGCCATCGAGCCTCTGCTGCAGCAGCGGAGGACGAAGCTCAAAGGGCTAACATTACCGGGTTGTACAGAAGGACTGTTTCTGTCTGCATACGCTGATGATCTAGTTTTGATTATTAAAGATCAGACGGACATGCAGACCCTGTCTGAGCTTCTTGATCATTTTAAATGCCTTTCATCTGCAAAAATAAACTTGGCTAAAAGTGAGGCTTTATTACTGGGAGAATGGAGTGGTAGAACTGGAAAGCCCTCCCTTCTGCCATGTTTACACTGGAAAAAAGAAGGTTTTAAATATTTAGAAGTTTTTATTAGAGATGAAGCTTCAGCAGAGAAAAACTGTGAAGGTGTGTTTGAGAAAATCACGACCAGACTCGAAAAATGGAGATTCATATGTCCAAAATTGTCTTTTAGGGGACGCATTTTAATTATCATTAATTTATTAGCGTCATCATTATGGCACAAATTTGTTTGTGTAGATCCTCCTTTGAAGCTGCTCTTAAAGATACAAGCTGTGTTGGTAGATTTCTTCTGGGACAAGCTACATTGGGTACCAAAGCATATACTGGGCTTACCCAAAGAGGAGGGGGGCCAGGGTCTGGTCCATCTCCAGAGTCGAATCGTGACCTTTCGACTGCAATTAATCCAAAGATTCTGGAAGGGCCCTCGAACACAGGTTGGCGTCCTGTTACGAGTCTGATTCTAAGAACCCACGAGGGGAAGGGACTGGATAAACCCCTCTTTTTAATGGACACAATGAAAATACACATTTCATCTCTGCCTGTCTTTTACAAGAACATTTTGGAGTCTTTTTAAGGTTCAGCATCAAAAGAGACACTATCCCTTCACTGGTTGTTTGTAGACCCCGTGGTTCACGGCTCCCGTCTGGACTTGGGGGACTGCTCTGGGTATCCTGGATTCGGTCGAGTGCTGATTGAGAACAAAGTAGTCACATTGAGTGTGCGGGGATGGACTTTAAACATGATGAAGCTCTAGCCCAGGGGTCGGCAACCCTTGGCTCTGGAGCCACATGGGGCTGTTTAGCGCTGCGCTAGTGGCTCCCTGGAACTTTTTCAAAAATGTTTGAAAATAGAAAAAGGTTTGGGAGGTAAATATATGTTTTGTTATAATATGCTTTCTATAGGAGGACAAACATTCTTAACGTTTTCAATGCTGCAAAAGTGTGTATAATAAATATTTAACGTCAACATTTCTGTCAACGAAGATTGGCGTCATACTAGAAAGATTGGCCCTGTGAACTAGAAATATTGACTGAATTCTGTACAGAGTCATGTGAACCGAACGATGAAGATGATTTTCCATCACTGCTTCTGTCTGTAAATGTTGAATAGTGTTCATCTCCTTTTATTGAGAATGCTGCTCCTCTATGTACCAAACTCTCCGGGAGTTCTGGGAGATTTTTGTACAGACTCTGTGTGTTTGCCTTTTGAAAAATGTTTTTAAATGAGTGAGTGGACACTCCTGGAGAGATTTTTTTTAATTAAATGAGAATGTGAAGCCTGAGTGACAAGCTCTGTACAAACCACCGTTAACTAAGAAAACAGGGGATTTACAGTGGAAGATCCTCCACAGTGCTGTTACTGTGAATGCTTTTCTCTGTGTTTTAAATCCAGAGGTGGATCCTCGATGTCCTTTATGTGATTTCAGAGAAACTCTTTTTCATGCTTATGTCAGTTGGACCCTTTGTTCCGGGTTTTGGAGGACATTTTTAACAGAAACAATGAAACATTCTCTCTAAAAGTATTTATTTTGGGTTTTAAATATTTAAGGAAGAAAATATTTGTGTGTGAACTTTTAAACTTTGTGCTCTCTCTCTCTCAGCGTGGAAGTGTTTGGCCGCCTTTTAGCATAAGAGCTTTTTCATAATAAAAGTGCGTTCTCTCAGACCTGGCAGTGCAGCTCTCGGTCCAGCTGGCTGATGCCCTGCGCTAGTTTGGCCAGTTGCTCTGCGATCACTGCATGGTGGATGGCCCGTGCCGTGTGCGTCTTCACATCGAAATCCTCCTTCAGAAAATCAGCGTAGCACTCTGAGGAGAGAGGAAACCGTTCTCTGTTCTGGAGTCAGCCATGTGAAGCATGCTGCCTAATCTTACGCATGTAAAACAGAAATGTTTGCTACTGCAATATTTCACTATGAATGCTATAACAATGTTCTTGTTTTTTTAAACATGGATTTTTACTTGTTTTGAGCTTAACACAAATTTAAACAAATAGTGTTATATTAGTGTTAGTGAAGTTATAGCTTCATGCTAGCATGAATTAAAAAATAACAATTTTAAAGAACCAAAAACGTATTACTGCTAGCATCTAAAATTGTTTTTTTATTTGAAGTTCATGTAACACCGGTGAAACCCGCGTTTAATTTAAGATGACGAATTTCTAATAAATTTTTATTATTCAAACTGAAACTTTAAAATGAAAATAATGAAAAGTAATCAAGGGTTAAAAATTACAATGGTAATATTTATTTTACTGTGCCAGACTGATTTATAGTCAAACATTTCAAAAAGTAATGCGAATAAAATAAAGCTGGTTTCAAGAACCAATCCATTTTTATTCAAATATAATCAATTAACCAAGTCTTTATTACAAGAAAAACTCAAAAGAGGAGTTATTTTGTTACATAAAAGAGATAGTAGGGACTAAAAAAGCAGAATTTTTTACTTTTAGTTCAGTCTTGCTTATACGTTATAACTTTAACATAAAACATGCGTTAATGACAGATATACAGAGCATTTTGGAAAAAGCCTTAAATGTATCGCTTTTCAGAATAATTAGCCTCAACGGAGCACGGAGGTATTTTCATCAGTTAAAAGTGAACATAAAAACGCGTTTTAAATTATGAAATCATTGAAATACCATCTTTCAGGAGTGAATTTGCTGTTGATTCCATGTTGAACTCCATTGTTGCCACTTCATCGATGACGTATAATTCCTGCGTCACGAGATGAATGACGAACGCTGGGAGATGCATGAATATTAATGACATCGTGACGACACCCACTGAAGTAACATCATTTAACGGTCTTTTTTAACATAAAAGTTAATTTTTTTAATTAAAGTCATCAAAAAATTGACATATATTTGCAGGTTTTTTGTAATTAGCATTGCTTTTAAATTACATGTTTTTCTTTTCGGCGATGCAAACGAGTAGAGACGACATTCCACTTAGTAAGAATGAGGCAAAAAGTATAATAAATAAAAGTAAAATTGAAATGTGGCAAGAACAATGGAATGAAGGGGGAAATGGAAGAGATCATTATAAACTACAGGAAAAGGCACAAGAAAGACAATTTATTTTAAGAAACAGAATAGAAGAGACAATTATAGCAAGGTAACGAATAGGGCACACCAGATTAAATCACCATCAATTTAAAATAGGAAATCATCCAATGGAAAATGTGAAAACTGTGGAGAGCAGGAATCTATTGGACACGTTTTCATTGAATGCAAAACCTATGAAGAGGAGAGAAAAAGTCTAATGAGAGAAGTTAAAAAAATGAAAATAGAACCATGTACAATTTCGACATTATTAAAAGATGCTAGAATTACAAAAGTATTTTGATCTTTCTTTTAAAAATATAAGAATATAAGTGGGTGCATGTCTATGTATCCATTTTAGACACGTACATTTAGTGTAGGTTGGAATATCTATTGTCCAAACTATATCTCAGAGGGTGGCGGTACTCCACCAAAAGAAATGATACAAACTGCCATAAAACACCAAAAAAGAAGAAGAAGACGAGCAGATACGCCCACTGAACGCGGAAGTGAGAGAGCAGATTGCGCTTGCGCGTGGCCGCGAAAAAACATGCGCGCTTTTTCCTTACGTTTACAATACAAAACGCGAAATTTCCTAGTACAGCTATATTTTTAAACTACAATTTAGAAATGCAAATAATAAAGTGCTGTTTGGCATGCGCGTTGCGTGATTTGTAGTAGAAGTTCTCAGAAATGGAGAATTCAAACATTCTAGACCTGTTTCACAGAGGAAAACCTGTCAAAGTGTGCGCTCCCATGGTCCGCTATTCAAAGTAAGTGATAAACTCGGGTTTTAATCCAGCTCCAACATTAAAAATGTAATTTCTAATCCATTCTTGCAAGGGTTTATAAATTGCGTTTGCAGCTTAAAGACTGAAATTGATGTATGAACGAAAACACGCCTGAATAACTTTAATCGGTAAAATACAAAGTTTGAAATAGTGTATAGTTTATTAGACCGTAAACATCAAGATGTAGAAGTGTAATACTGGGTTGTGGTAACTTAAAAAAAAGAGAAAATAGATTTTTCCTCTCTAACACTAGCTTGGGAGTATTTGATTGGTTCCCAGAATATCATCATTTGAGTATTTCCTATTTTCAGGTTGGCTTTTAGGAGTTTGGTGAGGAAATATGACTGCGACCTGTGCTTCACGCCGATGATCATCGCTGCTGATTTCATGCGTTCTTCTAAAGCCAGAGACAGCGAGTTCACCACCAATCACGGTAGGTTCTCCCAGCATCTCAGGAGAACTTCTCAGGAGAACAGTCAGCTCCGGACAGTCCAGATGCGTAATCCTCAGACCAAAACATTTCCAACGTGTGAATCTCGCTCTCAAGTGTGCTTCCTTTGAGGGGTGTTGGACAGCAGCGACTGTTGATTACGGTTAAAGAAAGTGAGAGAGGTAGCAGGTGATAGCAGGTACCACCATTTATTAAAATAATACAGTCAAATCTCAAATAGTTATATTAAGTGTAAAACAACAAGATGATGTAAAGCAACTCAAGAGCTGTTTCAGATCAATGTAAACATAAAACAGGAACAGAACTGTTGTAAAGAGCGATCGTAACTGCATCAAACACGTGGAAATCTGTTCGTTCAGAACATGAAAGTGTTGCAGTTTTAATGGCGTTAACTTTCACCTGAACTTGAAGCTAACTTTGACTTGCACAGTAAAGAGTCAGCTCTCAAAGACAAGAAACCACTTATAAAATGAGCAAAAATGACTTAAATAATAGGTATCTGCCATCAGAAGAGGAAAATGTAAAAAGCCGTAATCATTTTTAAATATTTTTTATTGTATTGCAATGCTCTTGGAAGATGGGAAAGTCTTTGCAAGTTTATAGCCTTTAATGTGGATCACCGCACTAACAGCATGTAATCTCCAAACATTAGGCATAAAAAACAATGAGAATTGTAAGAACCCCACTTAGTGCAACTGCAATCATGTTAGTTCAGGAAGCCCTCATAATGATATGCGTGCAGTGTCCCGCCCTCGTGACGTCACTGCACCAATCCCAAGAATGGAGGTTCAACCAGCCGCTACAATATATTAAGTGTTAAAATGCGTATGTATATATAAGCTACCCTATGTTTCCTTTAAATCGTTTGCTCCGATAGAAAATGTATTATTTAAACCAAACGTTAGAGGGTGCTACCGTGATTTTGAGATAATCTGATTCCGAAAGAAAGATACAGAGCAAATTATATGTTTAACCGGAGTTTGTTTTCTTAGTTCGTTTTTTTTTAATGAAATCGAGAAATAAACCAACGAAAACTTAACAAAAACCCTAATCGTCTTTGCTCTAAAGTTACACTGATCCTACAAGCCTCTTAAATCAGCCTTCTCTGAGAGAGCCGACAGATGTCTTAAAACTAGCCGAAAAAGACGTAAAATAAGTACTTTTACAACAAACACTGAAAACCACAAAAATAAGAGCTCTCTTCGCAATATATAAAGAACAGTACGAACGTTTAGCGTGCGATAGTTTTGTTGTCTTAAAAACTCCACAAATCTTTTTTTAATAGTTTTAAAGAACAAATAAATAAACAATTTCTCAAATAAATCAAATATTAAATCTACCACAACTACAGAAAAACAAGTAGATTTCTTAATGAATGAATATTACGTGCAGCCAAATTGCATCACATCACAGGAGGACAGACAGGTTGGTGAGGGAGCAAATGAAATATACAACAGGAAAGGTGGCTGAAAAAAACATGCCCTTCTCACTCTGCATTTCAGTTAGAGCACTGTGAGATCAGGGGAAAAAGCCATAGCAACAAGCACATTCAACACATTTACACAGACATAACATCGCATCATCAGATGGGAACAGGGGAAGTAAAGATAGATTCAGTCACAAGCAGAAGACGTCCGGATCTGCAGCTGAAGAAAGCAAAATCGACCAACCTGCACGCTCAGACTGGGGTGAAGCACGGAAGGCGGTAGTGTCCTTGAGGTGGAGTTCAGAGCTTCTCGTGATCTTGTTCTCTGGGAGACGTTGTTTTGGCTCCAGCCTCAGCCAAGACCGTCCTGAATAAGTGGCGGAGCAAAAAGAAGATTGAATTTAATGTGGGGCCGAGATCTGTCAATTTCACAGACCTAAAATGTCCATCACTGGCCTCCATTTTGGTCAAAATCTGCTGAACAGCCGTTGGCGTCCTCCAGTTGTCATCCAACTTGTGATTTATACCAACAGTCTGAAGCCGTCGTCAGTTGCATTCAGAGACCAGATGATCAGATCCATCGTTCCTCGTTTAGAGAGAGAGAGAGGGTGGGGAGGGATAGAGAGGGGGAGAGAACGAAAGAAAGAAAGGAGAGAGAGATACGGGGAGAGAGAAAGAGATGTAACGCCTTCGTCGAGAGCAAAGGGATTAATCAAAAAAGTCATGAAATACGAACCACTTTTTCTCAATGTACAGAAAAAGCGTTTATGATTAGTGAATGCTAGTGTAATTATCTGTAACAAAAGTACAGGACGTTTTTTTTTTTAAGAAAAAGATTTTTGTATTAATGCTTCTTTTTTTTAAAAAGATTTTCTAATTTGTAGGCAGAATACTTATTTTTTTCATTAAATGGTTTAAGACAACTTAAAAATGGTTTTACTCCAGAACGTCTGAAACAAATTCTGAATATGAGAAAATGTTCTGCAATCACATGCTTAATAAGAATTTGTGAGACCAAAAACAGTTTAAAATTTCTTATTATCGTCCAAAAACACCTGTAAATATTATTAAAATAACATTAAAATACTCCAGTTATTAAATCTCACTGGCGATGTTTAATAACAGATCAAGATCTTTTACTAAAAAAAACTGATGTGCTGATGTGAAATCTACTATTTGAAATATTTAATTCTCAATATATAGAGAACACAATACTACCAAAATTGGATTTAGTTTTCAAAAACAAATAAAGAATTTGTCTCAAAGAAACCAAATCTTAAATGTCCCACAACTAGAGTGAAAAATGTGATGAAGCTTAAAAACGTTTTCTCAATATACAGAAAAGATTAGTGAACGCTATAAGTATCTTTAAATAAGAATAAATGTGTACATAAACCATGGTTGATAAATAAACAAAACACACTTTAAAGATCTTTCTCAATTGTAGGAAAACATACTACATTTTTCTTTATTTTTTAATAATTTTAAACACTCCAGAAAGTCTGAAATAAATTCTGAATACGGGAAAATGTTGTTCTGCGTTTGTTCGAAAGTTTTGAAAATGAAACAGCGAATTTAATATCTTACAAATGATTAAAAAGCACGTAAAACAAGAAATTGGTACTTAAAAAGCTGTTTATGTTTGATATTATCGAGCAGAAAGCTACGCAGCACCGGGAAATCTCACGTTAAGCATTTCAGTACGCTAGCAATAAAAATCTCACTGGCAAGAATTAACAACGAACGCTTCGATTGTGTTTAATCTAGAGTCGTAGTCTCTCGTGTCAGCTTGAGAAGATGAACTTCAGGATTATACGATGTGTGTTTCCACAGCCGATCGCCCCCTGGTGGTTCAGTTCGCTGCGAAGGACGCTTGGACCCTGGCGGCCGCGGCGCGGGAGGTCGCCCCCTTCTCTGATGGAGTGGATCTGAACTGCGGCTGCCCTCAGAGGTAGCGCAACACACCTACAGCGGCACATTTTATTCTCGATTTCAGTTACTTTTCCATCGGTTTTAATCGCTTTCATTCCTTCTGTAATTTCGGTGTTTTACAATTGCTTTACCTGTTCATCCTCTCTCTTAAATACTGTTTTGTGCTCCGTTTGTAAAATGTTGAGATAAACTGAAGTGGGTTAGATTGGAAACAAAAATCCTGAATAAATTAGGGATTCACCGAACCCACTTTTCTGGAAAACAAAAGTATGAGTCCTGGCCGAGACCAATACGATTCCTAATAAAAACATGATTTACATTTACAGGTAACAGCTTTAATCATGTAATAATAAATAAATAAACAAACAAGGGACTCGTTTAGAATTAAGATTTACCATGAAAAGCATGCTGTATGCAACTTATTACAGAATAAATCAGGGCTTCATAAAAAAGGGCTTAAATATTAATTGTTATAAATTATACGAGTACTTTAGAGAATGTGGTATCGAGGCCGATTCCGGTATCAGTGCCTGGGTTTGATTCTGAAGATCACGGTATTTCTAACTTTTTGTTATATCTTCTGACCAAAAGGTGGCACTGCACTGTAGGAAATGACATATAGTAGTTATGACATCACACACGAAGTTTTGGTCTTAATATCTCAGAAATAACCTTGGTGATTGAATTAGCTTCATGTTTGACAGCGAGATGGTTGAAATTCGCTCCAGTAGAGCAAGAGCTGTACACGTGTACCAAATGTCACTACAACAACACAAAACATTTCCATTAGGAGCTATTGCAGCTTCCGTACTTGGCCCCTATAAAGACCTGAAGCTTCCAGACCATCACAACCCAAGATGAGGTCTCATGACTTGTCTCTGCTGCTCCGAAAGCGTCCCGGCGGTTGACCTGGCAGTGTCTGTTTCAGGTGGGCCGTCTCTGAAGGGTACGGAGCGTGCCTGGTGAACAACCCAGAGCTGGTGCGGGACATGGTTCGACAGGTGCGGAACCAGATCAGTGACCCCAGCTACGCCGTGTCCATCAAGATACGGTGAGGCCACGCCCACTGACACCAGACTCTTTGAACTGCTGTTGAGTACGCTGTTCTCTCTCTTCCTCTGCTCAGCATCCACAAGGAGCTGCGGCGCACTGTGGATCTCTGTCAGCAGGCGGAGGCCGCCGGTGTCTCCTGGATCACGGTTCATGGGCGCACCGCCGATGAAAGGCACCAGCCAGTCCACTACGACGCCATCAGAACCATCAAGGACAGCCTGTCCATCCCAGTCATCGCGAACGGGGACATCAGGAGCCTGATGGACGCAGAGGCCGTCTGTGCGCTCACAGGGGCCGACGGTGAGTCCGGAGCGGCAGCTGTTGATTACGGCGTCCTCGATGTGAAGCTTTAGGCCAGTGGCCACCCGTGTTCATCCAGTTCAGACTGGCTTCTCACGTGGCTGGACTGCAGAGTGCTGACTTAGCATGTTATATTTAATGACGGCGATTTAACGTCATGTAACAGTCTGCTACGGTTCACGCGGAGTCCTTCTCAGACTGCGAGATGTTTTTCTG
Source organism: Danionella dracula (assembly GCA_900490495.1). Taxonomy (NCBI): domain Eukaryota; kingdom Metazoa; phylum Chordata; class Actinopteri; order Cypriniformes; family Danionidae; genus Danionella; species Danionella dracula. Next base: position 2,165,708 of record UELW01000889.1, read on the forward strand.
CGCGATATCTTTAAGCACAAAGGAACGGGTCTAAAAATAAAAAAATAAGTGCCATCTAAAGCATTGCTGAGATTGAAAATCCTTAATAAGATGAACTACAGTTATGCCAAACCCGTAACTTGAGCCCGCTTTAAACCTGGCCGATTGTAGAGGAACTTGCCACTGTCTCAAGTCGATTTCGTCATAGGTGGTGCTATAATGAGCAAAAAAAAAAACTTTAACGTTTTTGCCCAGTTTTGCTCCGGATAGCATTAAGTTAAATATTCGACGTGTTTCACATCTATCTACGATTTATTGTTTTTGCATTAGTTTGCATTAAGTGTTTGATCCCTACTTTCACAAGCTAGTTGTAGGTCACCTAATCAGAACTTTACATTCAGAACTTTACAATCAGAGTTTCCATTTATGCATTTGGCAGACGCTTTTGTCCAAAGCGACTTACAGAAGGGGAAACCCATGATGCCACTCGTGGAGATGCTTGGGATTGATTCCAGGACCTCTTACATGCAAAGCATGCGCTCTACCACTAAGCTACATTCCTAAGTAGAGCGTAGAAGCGTTCAGCTAACGCTGAATATCAATATTCATCAAAGCAAGTTGAAATATGGACTCATGGCCACCAGGGGGCTTCAAAATATCACGTGAGAAATGGCCAAATTCACTAAAAATGGCTTTAACGCGAGAACCGAACAAGATATCCTCACCAAACGTCAAATTAAAAATGTGAGCATTTTGTCCTCTTGATAGCGCTATAGTTTAGAGAAAAAGCTTGAGAAAAAGAAAACAAGTTAGGTTCAAAGGCTATAGCCTTTTCCAGGTGAACAAAAAAAATTATATACAAACGTTTTTTTTGTTTTTATATATATCCAGGAAAATGTTATTTAATAAAAAAAAATCTCCTTGTGCTGAACAACTTTGTCTCAAGAATCGTTGACATCAAATGAATCAATGTAAAGTTCTCTCCTTTTGAGTGCCTAGCTTCGTTTGTGAATGAGGTTTTTAGTTTAATCCTCTGTGAACGCTAAAGATAAAAGTCACCCTTCAATGACCAGCAGACGCCTAATCAAACCTAAATACAGAGGAATCCTTTAAAAATCTCAACTTCGCCAAATGGTTGGATTGTTAATGGCGCTGTGTTTGGGGAAGCATGCGGCCAATCATGCAAAATTATGAAAAAAAATAATGACAATTTTATAAAATTTACCTGTATTTATGGAGTTAAACTGTGAACTTGTGCTCAGTGGGTAAGACGTTTCTCTAAATCCAATGATTTTGTGTTTGAACCTCATTTGTTTTGTTGCAAAAGCACAACATGTCTCTATCAAGTGGATAAATATTCACATTAAGAGAGACGTTTGCATTCTTTTCGCGTCCCCCAGCATAACATTGACCGCGTGAACCCTGGCGATCGCTGCTTGCAGCTATATTTACCTTTAATTTTTCCTCTGAATTAATTCACGCCACAATTTGCTGTAAAAATCAGAGTTTGTCTTTGTACAGCTATCGTGGCTTTAATCAGAGATTTGATTAATTCTGTTTGCCGCATCCTCGCCTTTAAGAGAGCAGATTTAAACACATATCAGGGGAAGCGGGAGCAGACGACGAGGGGCTTTCTTCGCTCTCGTGGACAGCGATGAAGTGTGGAACGCTCCTGAGTGTATGTGGCTCTCCTGCAGGTGCGATGGCTGCGCGGGGCCTGCTGGCCAATCCTGCCCTGTTCTCCGGCGCGGAGCACACGCCGCTGCAGTGTGTCTGGGACTGGCTGGACGTGGCTGCGGAGCTGGGGACGCCCTTCTCCTGCGTCCACCATCACCTGATCTACATGCTGGAGCGTGTTGCGTCCCAGCCCGAGCGCCGGCTGTTCAACAGCCTCTGCAGCACGGCGGCCGTCATCGACTTCCTGCAGGAAGCGTTCGGATATGCGCCGGAACCCGAGCGCTGCGCCGTGCCGGAAGCATAGCCCAGCTGAAGTAGAGGTTTTCGATGTGCAAGGGAGTGTGGAGGACTTGCCTATTTTATCTGGTTTTGCATATTTTTGTGTGTTTGTGGAACAACGTCATCGATGGATGTGTGATCTTGATTTGGGACTTATCAATAAAACAAGTTTTCTCTACAGTATTTCAACTTTTTTCATGTTGTGAATTAGGATAAAAGCATTGAAGTGTCGACATCTGTCTGACAAGCGGAGTTTCTTTCACCTCTGAACAAGTTTAGTGGTTTTAGTGAGTTCGATGTCGCGGGATTTCAATTTTGAGCTATTAAAAAGCCTAAATGTGGTTTTAAATTAATTTGATTTAATTAATTAATTAAACATCTAGAGTCACTTTTAACCAATAAACCACTTAATTTATTGATAAAATACATTAAAAGTGTTGGATTTGGAACGTTCTCACTAAGGAGTGCCTCCTCTGGTAGAATTCATGTTATATAGCGTGATCACAATTTTAAGCTATTAAACTGTCAATATGTGTTTGAAATTAATTTTTTTGTTAATAAAATTATAATATAATATGTATACTGTGTGAGATTACTTATAACCAATAAATGAATTAATGTTTTGCTAAAAAAACATTAAAAGTGTTGGATTTGGAACGTTCTTACTTAGAAGCGCCTCCTCTGGTGGTGTGTATGAATCACAGAAAGCTTTTATTTTGTCAGTCAGGTACATTTTATTTACTGCTGCTGAAGAATTCGTTTATTTTTATTCCTAAATATTGTTTGATTTGTCGTTATTTTAAACCATATAAGGACTTTAAAAACTATAAGATTTTTTAGCAGAAAGACATTTTCTAAACTTCTCGACATAATTTATCTCTTATCTCGTGGAGTTATTTTCTATTTCAGTTGCAAAAAAATAATACATGGTTATCTTAAATAAAAATTAATCAAAGTCATTACTAAATTATATAATCCATAAAAAATATTGAAATGTATTCTAAATATTCAGTCTGATAAATAAAATCACCATTAAAAAATATCTGTTATTAAATAATAACGCTAGATGGGGAACTGCACGCTAGATGGGGAACTGCAAATTCGAACAGGCGTTTTAACACACGCTTTAATTTTTATTTAAATATAAACTGCTTTTATAATAACATATATTTTGTCATATATATATATATATATATATATATATATATATATATATATATATATATATATATATATATATATATATATATATACGTTCACTGTTATTATCCCGAATCAAGTATAGTTTGAGCGGTGGACTTTTATTTTGTATCGGTAAAAAAAAACCTAGACAAGCCTTTTAAAAAAATGCGTACAGAAGTAACTTAACAATTAATTGGATAGATCTTAAACCTCAGTTGCATACTATATCAAATTATAATCAGAATTCGGTCTAAAAAGGACGATGAGATTGAAAATCAATTCATTCCTTACCTAAAACCGTGTTCTTGTCTTCATTAGAAGTTAAGGTAAGCTTGTGATGCGGACCCATCTATTTAATGAAAATATGTTAAGCAGAATTCTCTCCTCGTGAAAAAGATCACTCTGTAACCACACGTTTATTTTGATTGTTTTTGTTGTTACATATTTTAAATATTAAAGACTGAACTTTCTTTATTCGTCTATAATTAACTTTGGTGTTAACCAGAAATATATAATCTTAATAAAACATACGATAACAACAAAAACCTGTAAACAAGATAAAACCAGCATTTATATGACAAATTAAAACAACATACGTAAATCGTGCGTGCTCGTGTCCGCGCTTAACTGCTTCCTGTTATCCACTTCCGGTTGGCCTGACACGCCGCGCCGGTCTATTACATGCGCATTGAGTCGCCGAACGGTGCGGATGATGATGGAGCGGTAAAGTTCACGGTAAGACGCGGTAAACGTATCCGAAACCTCACATCTACCCGATCGCGGGGTCTTTTATTTGGCAAAGCAAAAGTTTCGCGCCAGTATTTTCCCGTCGGCGCGTGCGCGGAGAGACTCGTCTTGATCATCACAACACCACAGCGAATCGATCAATTAAGTACGTCTCCAACTTAATAAAAGTAGCCTCTTCACTGATCGATTAATCGCCTGGGGAGGTGTTCACCGGATGCTCGACGTGATTTCGCGGCGGTTTCTTAAGTTGACACGCCACGTTACTTCAACACGTGACGCGCTCGTCGGTTCGCGGAGCTTTATCTTGAGTTTACGACACAGTTTCTGAGATTGTAGCGTAAATATTGTTTAAAGTAGCGTTACTTAACATCTAAATGAACGCTTTTGGATGATGGTGTCTGGAGCCGTGGTGTCTTTCGCTGTGGGGCCCGTGTTGCATCAGAAGCTGTCAGAAGAGATGTTCGGCTCATTGATCATCATCGATCAGGATTAGGTTCCGGATCGATAGTTGCTCTCCGAGCTTTCGCTCGTGCTCCAGAGAGAGAGAGAGCTCGAACGCTGAATCAGCTCCTGTTCAGTTCGATTGTTTGCTCGAGGCCCTGCTGTTTTGGTGCTATTCACTTCATTCTAACCTGATTTTAGGATGTTTTTATTTTAATAATGTATCAACTATTGTGTTGTTTACACTCAAACAACACTTTACCAACTTTTCTGCGTTCAGGGTTTTAGAGCTCTAGGTATGTTGAACAGATAGTTTTTAAAACAGTTTTAAAGTAAATAAAAGTTATTTTGAGAGGTCTTTCTACTGGTGTTTACAGCTGGTAATGTTGCTTACTGTAACAAATATTATAATAATAATAATAACAGATGCGGGTTCAAGCTCAGCTTTAAAGATAAATCTTGGGTTGCCAGATTGATTTAAAAGCTTGGCAGGAACAGGGTTGCCAGTTTATATAAAGTCATCAATGCGATTATATGACAGACTTTCGAGAGATTTGTCCACTGTCTCCATCAGCTTCTATCAGAATATTATTAAAGTGGAAAAAGGCTTTTTCCTGATGACAACGTTTTATAACTAAATACATAAATCTAGAATTTTTTTACATTTGATGGAATTCTCTTCTGAGAGATTAATCTTAATAGAAGTCTTCAGGGAGCTTAACACAGTGTTAACCCTCTCTATCTCTCTCCCTTCTCTCTTTTCCCCTCCTTCTTTCTCTCTCTCTCTCTTTCTCTCTCTTCTCCCCGCCCTCCTTTACTCTCTCTCTCTCTTTCTCTCTCTTCTCCCCTCCTCCTCTATCTCCCTCTCTCTCTTTCAATCTCCCCCCTCTCTCTCTCTTTTTATCTCTCCCTCTCTTCTCCCTTTCTCCTCTCTCCCCCTTCTCTTCTTCCTCTCTCCCAGATGTGTGTGTTCTGTGTGGAAGTCAGCACTGAACGGGTGGAGGACAGCAGCTAACACACGTATGGCCTGCGAGTCGGCGTTACCTGCCAGCATGGACGAGCAGGCCCTGATGGGACTGAACCCCAACGCCGACGCCTGCTACAGGCAGAGGGTGAGCACCCGCGTGCCCTTCAGCGAGGATAGGTTCGTGGTCACACCGGCAGGTTGAGCTGCTGCTAATGCTGCTTACACACTTAGTGCGAGTGATCTGGGAAGAGCGGCTGATTTCAATGTAAAGACACGATAAGGCTCCATGCGACACGAAGGGTCTGGACCATGCGGTGCAGGGGACGTGAATGCCGCAAGAGATGAGACGAGGCGCGGGACACCAGACTGATCGTGGCGTTAGGAATCTTTTCTACTCAGGCGAAGTTTGTTTGTGCGGCAACCAATCAGGGGCTTGCTCTTGTAGTTACATGATTGTTCTATGAAGCGGGAACATGTGCAGCAACAATAGAGGAGACAAATATCACAGTTTGTGTCCAGCCAGAATTAATAACTTATTGTTATTATTATCCATGTGGAAACAAAAACGACCTTGCTTGGAATTAAGTGGGTGCTGAGGTGGCTGAATCTGGTAAGTTACACACTTTTCAATTAATCAACCTGCTATAAATGGATATTGTTGCTGATGTTAGCTAAAGCTAAGCATGATAATTTATCCGAGGGAGTGTGCAGGAAGAAGTTGAGGGACACTTTTTGAAGGAGAGGAGAAAGGAGTAGGAGATAAGGAGAGGGTCAGCAGCAGGTATGCTCTGGTCTCGTCATCGCCATGCCTCTCCCGGCGAGCTCGCGCTTCGTTCTGCGCTGTTCTTGGAGCGGACGTCCTCATGCGAGTGCACCCCGTGTTTGAAAGCGGTCAGATAGGCGCAGGAGATGCGTTCTGTCCATGTGTTTAGTGCTTGGTCTGATCGCCCTGTAAGGGTTGAAATGAACAGAGACAGACGCAGGGTTACATTATCAGATATCATCTTTTTTTCACAGCTTATTAATTTTGCAGAAACAATTAAATTAATCAAATAAAACTCAAAACTCTTCTCTCGACTGCAGACCAGCAGCAGGAGTCGAGTGAGTAAAGAAGCAGGAGGTAGAGGAGTAGCCAATCACTCTTTGAGCTGAACGTTCCTCGTTAATTCATCGGTTAGAACTTCAGGACAATTCTGAAATAAAAAAGGCTAAAAAGTCTCTCCCTCCCTCCCTCCCTCCCTCCCTCCCTCCCTCCCTCCCTCTCTCTCTCTTGTGGGGTCAATATAACAATATTTAAATTAGCTGAAGGCAAAATAGCTGTAATCCACCTGTTCTCCTGCGAGGAAGAACAAACTATTATCATCTTGTCGTATAATTCAGGGTTTTCTGCTCAAGAGTCTTAAAAGCTCTGAAATTCAGTGTTAGCTCTTAAATAGTTCATCACAGCTCTTATTTTTCTGATGTTCCTGTAAAGCTCTTCTGATTGGTGTTCATGTCATTGCTTGGGGTTGCCAGAGATTGAGAAAACACTCACAAAGCATTAACGTGATGGTTAGGGTTGCCAGGTATTGATATAATTTTGTGAATGCGCCTCTGTGTTTCAGGCGCTGGTGTACTTCCAGCAGCTGAAGGAGTCTCTGGACGGCTGGGAGGTGTGCGCTGAAGCTCTGGCTAAAGGAGTCTACAGGTACATTATATCGGCTGTTTGTTCTGTCAGCTGTTCGTTATATAAGCTGATCAATTTATCAGCTGTTCCTTAAATGGGCTGTTCACTACATCGGCTGTTCGTTATATAAGCTGATCATTCTATCAGCTGTTCCTTAAATCGGCTGATTGTTACATCGGCTGATTATTCTATCAGCTGTTCCTTAAATCGGCTGTTCGTTACATTGGCTGTCCGTTATATAAGCTGATCATTCTATTAGCTGTTCCTTAAATCAGCTGATCGTTACATCGGCTGATCGTTCAATCGGCTCTTCGTAGCTCTAAACATAGAACCTGTGTTTGTTTCCCAGCGACGATCACATCAAGTTCTTCTGCTTCCAAGTCCTGGAGCACCAGATCAAGTTCAGGTACCTGGAGTGATGTCCCTGAATCAATACGGATCAATAATGCTCTTCCTCTTAACGGTGTTTAACTGATGTGTTTGCAGACACGCCACGCTCTCTGCAGCTCAACAGCAGTTGGTCCGAGAGACCCTGATGAAGTGGCTCCAGGCGCAGGTTCGGGTTTGTTCTAGCAGTGCTCTGATCAAGAGCTTTTGAGCTGATCGTGGGTCAATAAAAAGCTCCACTTGGCTTATCGATGACAAAGTGTATTCATCAACGATGGAAATATTTTAACAAGTTCGCTCTGTCTAAGAATATCTGTATGCAAGAGCGCTTCGGCTCTGGTCTGATTCACCAGGAAAGATTTGGCTTTTTTAAAGCTGAGTGATTCTTTTAAACCTGATTGATTCACTTGTAATTACTAGATTCTTTTGAAGTGCTGAGTGATTCTTTAGGAATATTAGATTATTTTGAAGCGCTGAGTGATTCACTAGGAATATTAGATTCTTTTGAAGCGCTGATTGATTCACTAGGAATATTGTATTCTTTTGAAGTGCTGAGTGATTCAGCAGGGTTATAAGATTCTTTTTAAGTGCTGAGTGATTACTAGGAATGTAAGATTCTTTTGAAGTGCTGAGTGATTCACTGGGAATATTAGAATATTTTTAAGCGCTGAGTAATTCACTAGGAATATTAGATTCCTTTGAAGTGCTGAGTGATTCACTATTTTAAGTTGACTGCTTCAAATCAATTGAATAATTGTTAGATTCTTTTAAAGCTGAGTGATTCACCCGGAATTCACTGCTGTGTTTCGTGACACACTAATTCTCATTTCACACCTTTAAAAGTGTGGATAGTGCACCAATTGTGACACAGTGTGTGATTAATTGGGAAAGATTTCATTCTTTTAATGCTGAGCGATTCACTTGGTACTAATAGATTATTTTGAAGCTGATTGATTCACTTGTAAAGTTTATTCCACTGAAGCAGAAAGATTTAGAGAAAGATTTGATTTTTTTTTTTTTTTTTTTTTGAAGCAGTAGATGTAAAAATGTGAATATTTATAGCAACTGATGATTCGCGGGGAAATATTTTATTCTTTTGAAGCAGATAATGACTCATATAGAAAGAGTTGAAGCTGTTGATGAATATTTTGCTTTAACACAATTGAGCTGCACATTTCAAAGGACCTAAATCGACGTGTTCGTTTGTCTACGTGGCTCTGCAGCTGATGAGCGTGCATCCAGAGAAACCCTTCATCAGGAACAAGGCGGCACAGGTGCTGGCCCTGACCTTCGTGATGGAGTATCTGACTCTATGGCCCAAGTTCTTCTTCGATATCCTGGCTCTGGTGGGCCTAAACCCCAACGGCGTGGACGTGTACCTGCGGACGCTAATGGCCATCGACGCTGAGGTGGTGGATCGAGACATCATGCACGGGCCCGAGGTATCACCAGGAGCGAACCAGGAACCTAATGATCCATGAACAATGGAAAATGTTTCAACTAATCCTTCAAACACAAATTATATGCTGGAGTCATCCCAAAATCACTGTCTTTGAGATAATTTATTCTTTAATTTTGTGGAATTTAGCTCCCAAACTAAGGTCTACAGTTATTATTGTTTTTATTTTATTGTATTTTTTATTATTAGCAGACTAACTTGTTCAGTGGGCGATGATTCGATGTTGATAATTATCGTTGGTATACATTTTCTCAATAAAATGATATAGAGAGCGTCATTGACAGCCGGGAGTCCAGGGTTTCGCGCAAAATCGGGTCGTGTGAGGCTACACACGCACACTATTCATGCTCCGAGATTAAAACCGCCACACATACGGCTTTTTTTTTCAGCAAACAAAAGCTATATTCTGTCCATTTGAAACGTTCCTGTGTCCAAACCCTTCCCATTGATGTATTTCGTGACGCAGTGAAATTGAAGACCAATTAAAAGTCAAGCTTTGGCTTGGTCTAAAGCTTTGGCTTTGGTCTTGCTTTTGATTGGCTGAGCTCATTGCCTGAGTTGTTTACAAACCTCTGGAGACGCACACTCACACTATCATGCCCAACATTGCTCGTAAATATCAGTTTTTATGCGCCAGCAGTGCTCCATCTGAACAAGGGGGGGGGGGGGGGGCGCTGTTGCTCCACGTCACGCTTATTAACGGTGAACATGTTGGGTTCACTTAAATATGTTTCTGTCCAAAAGCCTTAATGTAAACATGTTTTTTTGTTCCAAACTCATTTGTTATATTAAAATCTTTTGATTATGTCCTAATAACAATAATAAAGTTAGTGAATATGCAGAAATTAAAAGCATGCATTTTATTTAACTAAGTGTGATTAAGTGTTTTCACAAGAGGGGCAGGGCCATCGACTCGACCCTCATGCTCACCATCGACGTGACATGAACTAAATTGTAATGCACTCTTCGCACATTTAATTTAGAACAGAATAAAGAAAACGTTTCCCTTCAGATCTTATTTTAGTTTTGTTTTTTTGCTGATTTTAGATGTTTATCCATCTGTGTAATTATAGGATTTTAGCAAAATGTAAATAACATTATTGCTAGTGATGATAAGAGTCTGACAGTTTTATTTTTGTAGTTCTCTGATAACGTCGCAGTATACACACCACAGTACCTAGAATGTTTAGCGCCACATCGCTCATGGAGTTCGCATTGTTCGCCTTCAGTTCTACATTTGGCAAATCATAAATATTCCAGAATGTGAACCCTGAAGTAAAAGATGAAAATAGACATCCCAATGAAGATGCCCGGAGCGTGAAGGTCTCGTTCTCTCGAAGAGCTCTGAGATCGCAGCGCTCTCCAGCCCTGAAGCTTCTTCTCATTGAATCTCCACTATTTTAGCGCGAGTGTTCTTCTGAATCCAAACCACCTCCACATGGAGATTAGCTCTTCCTCTGAGCTCCCTAAAGCCGTGCTCCAGCACTGTTTAGCGTCTTGTATCATGCTGCGCAGGCGTGCATAAAAAGCGTCATTATGTCAGAGTACTGCGATAGGAACATTTCTAACAATATTAATTATTGTACGGTGGACGATAGCATATGGCCCAGTCCTATTTAGTAGCGGTGCGCTTCCGTGTGGTTGGGCTGATGGTTGGTTTGTCTGGACCCTGGTTTCCTCGCAGGAGACGCGGCGCAACACTCTGATCAAGGACGGAATGCGCGAGCAGTGCATCCCAGCGCTGGTGGAGTCCTGGTTCCAGATCCTGCAGACGTACCAGCACTCCCACAGCGAGATCACCTGCCAGTGTCTGGAGGTGGTGGGCTCCTACGTGTCCTGGATCGACCTCAACCTGATTGCCAACGACCGGTGAGTGCACACTCCTTGTCTTCAGCGGCGCCCCGTTCCTACGCAGACCGATGCCAGGAACCCACGAGGTCTCACTTAGAGAAGATCCGTTTTAACTGGTTGCTGGACCCGGTGATGTCATAGAAACCTGAAAATAGTCTAGTTTCATAGCTAAAGATCTGAAAGTTTCAGGAATGATTCTGACAGGGTTTTCTATTCGTTAAAGCATTTGAACAAAAAAAACATTACATTTTAACCTTAAAATCTATCTTAAACAAGCAACAACAAAAAAAACATTTGGAGCAATTAATCTTAATAAAATCGACATTTTAACCTCAATGTCTGTCTAAAACCAACATTTGGACAATGATTTCTTAATAAAACCAACATTAGAACCATAAAATCTTATTTAAACCCACATTTTAACCTCCCTGTGTTTAAAACCAACATTATAGCCTAACAATCTTCCTAAAACCATCATTTGAACCATAAAATCTTCCCGAAACCAACATTTAAACAGAGCTTATAAGCGCTCTTGTTTTTATAATGTAAGCGGTGTTCTGGTAAGTGCAGCTGAACGTGAACGTGCTGTCTGGTGTGTGTTTTGCAGATTTGTGAACTTGCTGCTGAGCCACATGTCTATGGAGGAGCTGCGGGAGGCGGCGTGCGATTGTCTCTTTGAGATCATCAACAAGGGCATGGATCCGGTGGATAAAACCAAGCTAGTGGAGTCTCTGTGTCAAGTGTTGCAGTCCGCCGGCTTCTTCAACGTGCAGCAGGTAACCGCGCCTGCTTTACTGACGCAGTGCTTATATCCAACACTGAGGCTGAACACGTTTGGTCTGAGTCTGCTCACAATTGGTTTTGACCTTTAGAATGTTTGATCTTTCACTCAAAGATTTTAAACTTTTCAAGCAGTTGAGGATTCACTGGAGTCAATGTAATCATGAGGCTCAGTTTGATTCACTTAGAAATAATTTGATTCTTTTGAAGCAGCTGATAGTTAATGTGTGAAAATTTGATTCTTTTGAAGCAGCCGATGATTCACATTGAATGATTTGATTCTTTTGAAGCAGCTAATGATTCACTGGACATGATTTAGAGTTTTGAAGCAGCTCATGATTTACAGGGAACAATTTGATTCTTTTGAAGTAGCTGGTGATTCACAAAGAAATATTTGATTCCTTTGAAGCAGTCGATGATTCACAGGCAATAATTTGATTCTTTTGAATGATTCACTCTCTTCTCTGTGTTTGCTCCTGCAGGAGGAGGATGTGGATTTCCTGGCCAAGTTTTCCCGCCTGATGAACGGGATGGGTCAGTCTCTGGTGCTGAGCTGGACCAAACTTAACAAAACAGCAGACGAGAAGGTCTCTGGAGAAACCCTGCGTGCCATCGAGAGCAAGGTTCCCTTGATGCTGCAGCTGCTGATTCACGAAGATGACGATATATCTGCCAACATCGTGGCCTTCTGTTACGACTACCTGCATGTGCTCAAACAGGTACGGACACGGGTCGATGGTTATGAATGATAACAGTGCGTATATAACTCTCCATCACTAACTTCAGGCTTCTTTCAGCTGCCGGCGTTGAACGAGCAGCAGAAGAGCAACATAGAGGTACGGCTGTGCCACAGGTCGGTACTTAGACCTCTTATGTGCGCTGATCTTTTTGTTTTGTGAGCAGGCGATCCTGCTGGCAGTCATGAACAAACTCAAGTACGACGACGAGTATAACTTCGAGAACGAGGTTAGATTCTTACCTGCGACTGAGTGTGATTCAGAATATGAAAGTTGTGATTCTTTTGAAACAGCTGATGACTCGCATGGAGAGATTTGATTCTTTTCATGCAGCTGATGATTCACAGGGAAAGATTTGATTCTTTTGAAGTTGATGTTTCACAGGGAAAGATTTGATTCTTTTGAAGCAACTGATGATTCACTGGAAGCATTTGAATTTTTGAAGCTGAGTTATTTTAAAGTTGATTGATTCCATAGGAACAATTTGATTATTTAAAAACAGTACATTCTCCTGGAAAGATTTGATTGGTTTGAAGCTGAATGTGATTCATCTGAAAAGATTCATTTCTTTTGAAGCAGCTGATGATGCACATAAAAACTTGATTTTTTTTTAAGCTGAATGTGATTCACCAGGAAAGATTTGATTGCAATGGCTAGTGATTCATGGAAATTGATTCTTTTGATTCAACTGGTGATTCACATGAATTATTTTATTGTGATTCACAGAAAGAGATTTGATTCTTTTGATGCTGTGTCTGAGTTTATTCTTAAGCAGCTGAGGATTCACCTGGAAAATGTGATTGTTTTGAAGTTGATTGACTCTAAATTATCTAAACAGTTTCAGATGAAAAGAGTGATTCACCTGGAAAGATTTGATTCTTTGAAGCTGCTGATGATTCGCTGGAAATATTAGATTTTTTTGAAGCAGCTGATGATTCACATGAAAATATTTGATTCTTTTGAAGTAGCTGATGATTCATTCGCTGATCTCTTTGAGAAGGAACGTTCGAGTTGGTGGGTTCTCTGCTCGCTCGCTTGGTGACTAACCGCTCGGGTGTTTCAGGGCGAGGACGAGGCCATGTTTGTGGAGTACAGGAAGCAGCTGAAGATGCTGCTGGATCGGCTGGCACAGGTGTCTCCCGAGCTTCTGCTGGAGTCTGTGCACCGAGTCTTCAGCGCCACCATGCAGTAAGAGCACCGCACTCGTTCGGAGGGGAACGCAGGGGGGTTTGAACATATTCCTCTGTGCGTGCAGGAACTGGCAGGCAGTGCGCTTCATGGAGGTGGAGGTGGCCGTCCGGCTGCTGTACATGCTCGGTGAAGCTCTTCCTGTGTCTCATGGCGCGCACTTCTCCGGAGACGCGGCCAAAACCAGCACTCTGCAGGCCATGATGAGAACGGTGAGAGCGCCACCATCCTTCTGTCCCGAGCAGCAGGATCAGCAGGATCAGTTCCTCTGCACTTCAACCGCAGCCACGATGGATTTCTGCTCGATGATAACTTTTATAATAGTTCTACAATAGTTTATAGTTATGTTTTTACTTTTTTTTTTATTACATTAATGCTTTTTTACAACTTATTTGGTCAAATTATTATACTAAGATAATTTGTTGTATATAAAAAATTATGTAATTGAGTTTGTTTTGATTAATGTTTTAATGTTTGTAAATGTATTTAATAAATTGTTTACGTGAATAATGTTTTTGAAGTGCCGAGAGAGAAGGGAGAGAAGAAAGGGAGACGATAGAGAGGGGAGATAAGAGAGAGAGAGGGGGGGGGGGGGGGGTGGCGAGGAGAGAGAGAAAAGAGCAGGAGTGAGGAAAGAGAGGGTGTAGAGAAACAGGAGCGAGAGAGAACACAAAGAGAGAAGAGAAAGGGGCAGCACTGGGAGAGAGTGATAGAGAGAGTAGAGAAAGCTTTACATAATTGTATTGCCTTAACTTTATACATTTGATCATATTAAAAAAATAAATTCATATTTTATTTGATGACAATAAAACCTTTTTTTAAATGAAAATACTTTTGGTTCAATTCTGTTTCATTTGTTTTCGTTTCTTATTTTTGTAATGTATTTTTATTTTGTAACAGAAATAAAAATATATGTAAAAAATAGTTTTACTTTTGTTATATAAAATTTTGTGTTTGAAATTGTTTAGGTTTTTTTGTATTTTTATGGTGTTAATTGTAATTATTTGTATTTTAATCTGGTGTTTTTTTTTTTAAATTCCGCATGTTTCTGTCTGAGACTAAAGCTCTGCTCCTGCTCCGCCCGCAGCTGGTCTCCTGCAGCGTGAGCGAGCACCAGCACTCCTCGGTGACGCTGGAGTTCTTCGAGACCGTGGTGCGCTATGATAAGTTCTTCCTGGTGGAGCCGCAGCACATCCCTGGCGTTCTGGTGAGTCTCTCCCGGTGGATCTTCTGGAAGCTTCCGGCCGCACTCCCGGACCTCTACAGGGCCTAAAGTATTCCGGCACCATGCCGGATCTCTGGCGTGTCGCCCTGAGGCTTAGATGTAAAGATTTGATACTTTGAAGCAGCTGATGATTCACGGGGAAAGATTTGATTCTATTGAAGCAGCTGATTCAGGAGAAGTGATCGTCCTGGTTCTACTCAATCTGAGCGCTGCCTTCTACACAGTTCACCACAAAATCCTTCTTGATAGACTAGAAAACGAAATGTTGGTCTTTCAGGAACTGTGATTAAATGGTTCAGATCATACTTAGAAGGAAGAGGGTTCTATGTAAACATAGGTGACATAGTTGAAGTGGACTGCCGTGTCGTGTGGAGTCCCTCAAGGCTCAATCCTTGCACCTTTACTATTTAACCTGTACATGCTTCCACTGGGCCAAATTATGAGAAGCAAAAACCATTAAACAGCTCCAGCTCGTTCAGAACGCAGCGCTCCAATTCTAACCAAAATTAGAAAGTCAGAACACATCTCTCCTGTTCTTAAGTCTCTCCACTGCCTGTGGTGTCCTTCAGAATAGATTTTAAAAGTTCTGCTGCTCGTATATAAGTCCAAACATAGCTCAGCAGCTAAACACCTAACAAACATGCTCAGTGAATACACACCAGAGAGCTGAGATCCTCAGATCAGATAAATGAGATCTACCCCGTTGTTAACTTCACTCAGGGTGAATCCTCCTTTAGTTCCCCTGCGGCCCACAGAGGAACCAGCTTCAGAGATCAGGGGTGCCAACACTTTAGTCACGTTTAAATCCAGGCTAAAGACTCACCTGTTTAGTTGCGCTTTTGGCACCTGAGCACCAACGTCTGAACAACTATTTTACCTATGCTCTATGTCTTCATTTTCAGTTTTTAATCGCTAGCATTTTATATGACTTTTTTTTATGCTTGATTTTATTAAATGTACTTTCTTTTTATTCTTTTTTTCCCATGTAAAGCACTTTGAATTGCACTGTGTGCCTTGCCATGTCAATCTTAGTTTATAAAGCGCTTGTTACTTTAGTTTTGTTATTAAAAAGAGAGTTCTGTTATTAAAAGAGAGGGTTTGTTCTACTTTAGCCTCTGATATGTGTCCAGATGGCGTTCCTGGACTACCGCGGCCTGAGGCACAGCAGCCCGAAGGTTCGCAGCCGTGTGGCCTATCTGTTCTCGCGCTTCATCAAAACCCTGCAGTGAGTCTCTGCGCTCTAACAGGATCGTCCTCGGCTCCGCGCCGCTCTCTGTACGAGGAGAAACGCTGCTCCTGCAGGTCTAACGTGTCTGTTCTCCTCTAGCAAACACATGAACGCTTTTATTGAGGACATCCTCAGCCGGATACAGGACCTGCTCGAGCTCGCTCCACCGGTGCGCCTTTAGTAACCCTTCGCTGCTCTTCTTGCTCATGCTCTTCCTGTTCCTCTCACTACTCCTGCACCTCATTTTTCTTCTCCTGTTCTTTCTCCGGCTTCTCCTTCTGCTGCTCTTTCTCCTGCTCCTCTTCCCCCCACTGTTCCTACCCCCGTTCTTCCTCCTGTTGTTGTTCCTCCTCTCCCTGCTTTTCCTCCCCCACCTCCTCCTCCTGCTGCTCCTCCTTCTCTTCCTGCTCCACCTCTTGTTCCTCCGACTCCCACTCTCCTTTTCCTCCTCCTTGTTTTTCTCCTGCTCTTCCTCCAGCTACTCCTCTTTTTCCTCCTCATTCTCTTCCTGTTCGACTCACTCCTCCTGCACCTAATTTTTCTTCTCCAGTTCCTCCAACTCCTGTTTTTCCTCCGGCTCCTCCTCCTGCCGCTCTTCCTCCCCCTGCTCTTTTTCCTGCTCCTCTTCCCCCTGCTGCTGCTCCTCTTGCTCTTTCTCCTGCTCCTCCTGCTCACCCGTGTGTCTGCGCAGGAGAATGGTTTCCCAGCGCCACTCAGCAGTGACGACCAGCTCTTCATGTTTGAGACGGCCGGAGTGCTGATCGTGAACGGTGAGAGTCCGGCAGAGCGGAAGCAGGGGCTGATGCGCTCGCTCCTGGCGCCGCTGATGGAGGCATTCCGCATGCTGCTGGCCAAGCTCCCGCAGGAGAGCGATGAGGAGCGGCAGGCAGCGCTGGCGGACTGTTTGAGTCACGCTGTGGGCTTCGCCAGGTGAGCTCCGGTGTTCAGGAGCGCTCTGGCCCACCACAAATAAAGAAACAACTTTGTTGTATTCATATCATGAGCCAACACAAACCACATTTTTAACCCCAGCAGGGAACGTAATCTCACTCTCCCCCTCTTTCTCTCCTCGCTCTCTGTCTTTCTCTGTTTCTATCCTCTCACTCGCTCCCCTCTCTCCCTCTCATTTCTTATTTTTCTCTCTCTCCCCTCTTTCTCTTCTCTTTTTCACCTCTCTCCAATCTTTCTTTCCTCTCTTACTCTCTTTCTCCTGTCTCCTCACTCTTTGCCCTCTCTTTCCCCCTTTTTCTCTCGCTCCCCTCTCTTGCTCTTTTTCTCTTCCTTTCTTTCACTCTCCCATCTCTTTCGCTCTCATATCTTTCCCCCTCACTCTATTTTCTCCCTCTTTCTTTCTTCTTCCTCTGCTATTTCTTTCCCATTGCTCTCCCCCTCTTCTCTCTCTTCACTTTCACCACTCTCTCCTCTCTTACTCTCTTTCTCCTGTCTCCTCTCTCTCTTCCCTCTCTCCCCCTTTTTCTCTCGCTCCCCTCTCTTCGTTCTCTTCCACTTCCAATTTTTCTTCCCTCTCTTGCTCTTTTTCTCTTCCTTTCTTTCACTCTCCCATCTCTTTCGCTCTCATATCTTTTTCCCCTCACTCTCTTTTCTCCCTCTTTCTTTTTTCTTCCTCTGCTATTTCTTTCCCATTGCTCTTCCCCCTCCCTCTTCTGTCTCTTCACTTTCACCTCTTTCTCCAATCTTTCTTTCCCCCTAACTCTCCTCTCTTACTCACTCTCCTGTCTCATCTCTCTTTCCCTCTCCCCCCCCTTTTTCTCTTTCCTCTCTCTTCGTTCTCTTTCACTTCCCCTTTTTCTTCCCTCTCGCTCTTTTTCTCTTCCTTTCTTTCACTCTCCCATCTCTTTCGCTCTCATATCTTTTCCCCCTCACTCTCCTTTCTCCCTCTTTCTTTTTTCTTCCTCTCTTTCCCATTGTTTCCCCCCTTCCTCCCCCCCCCTCTCCCCCTCTTCTGTCTCTCTCTCTATCTCAGCCGCACCAGCAAGGCGTTCAGTAACAAGCAGACGGTGAAGACGTGCGGCTGCTCAGAGGTGTATCTTGAGTGCCTGCAGATCTTTCTCCCGGCTTTGAGTGTCCCGGTGCATCGTGGGCCGCTGCGCAGCGCCGTGCGCTCCTTCCTGCACCGCATGATCATCTGCCTGGAGGAGGAGGTGCTGCCCTTCATCCCCGTCGCCTCGGAGCATATGCTGAAGGACTGCGAGGCCAAAGATCTGCAAGAGTTCATCCCGCTGGTCAGCCAGATCACTGCCAAGTTCAAGGTGTGCCAGAGGGTTCCTTTAAACCCCTTAAGATTTAACTTTAGAATACACTTTTCATTACTACACTTTTTTGCACTCTATTTTTTGTTTTGTTTCAGATGTATACTTTTTGTTCAATTTTACAAAGTTTGATTATTTTAGAGCTGAGCGTATCATTAGGAAGATGCGATTCATATGAAGCTGAGTGATTATTTTGAAGCAGAATGATGATTCATTGGTGAATATTTGACTGTTGAAGCTGAGTGATTCACTGGGAAAGATTTGACACTATTGAAAATAAGTGATTCACTGGGAAAGATTTTACTATTAAAGCTGAATAATTTTCTGGTAGAGATTTGATTCTATTGAAGCTGAGTGATTCACTGGTGAATATTTGACTCTATTGAAGCTGAATGATTTGCTGGTAAAGATTTGATTCCGTGCTGAAGATGTTTTGCAGCAGAAGATGAGGTAACCCTGATGCTGACTGCCATGTCTCCTCCAGAACCAGGTGTCACCGTTCCTGCAGGAGATCTTCATGCCTCTGGTGCTGGCGATCTTTCAGGTGCTCTCTCGCCCAGCGGAGGAGAATGACCAGACGGCGGCACTAGAGAAACAGATGCTGCGCCGGAGCTACTTCAGCTTCATCCAGACAATCGCCAGCAGCGGCATGAACGAGGTCATGGCCAGCCAGGGTGAGTGGATGCTGGAGGAGCCTGGACTCTCAGGTCCGCTCCCAGGTTAAACAGTGGCCTGCTTATGTTCCTCAGGAGCGGAGAACATCGAGCGCGTGCTCTTCACCATCATCCAGGGAGCAGTGGACTTCCCCGACCCCGTGGCACAGAAGACCTGCTTCATTATCCTGGCGCGCCTGGTGGAACTCTGGGGTAGGCTCCTCTGAGGCTCTCACCGCTCTGAAACCGTATCCTGGAAGAGATGTTCTGCATCCAAATATTCTTTGTGTTTTCCTCCTTTTTTCATTCCCTTTTTTAAATCCCTTTCAGATTTTCACATTTGTTTGTATAATGTTTTTGTCTTTCAGACTTTTCCCTTTCGTTTTTTTATTTCTCAATTTTTTATTCTTAATATAATTTGTTTATGTTCAGTTTGTTGGTTATTTATTTTAGATTTTCACAGATTCTTTTCTTTAGATTCTTACCCTGTTTTTATCTATATAATTTTGAAAGTTTTTATTTGTAATGGTTTCACTCTTCTTTATTTTTTTTCCCCTTCTTTTTTTGTGAAAAATGTGTTCTCTCTCTCTCTCTCTGAGAGCTCTCCCTCCGTACTCTCGCTGTCCGAGAGCTCTCGTGATCGGTCTCCAGCGCTCGTCTCTCTTCCACTGAGAGCTCGTGACCATCTCTCATTCTCTCGTTCTCAGGAGGGAAGGACGGTCTGCTTGGGTTCCCGGACTTCATCTACAAGCAGGTGGTGCCTGCGTGCTTCCTGGCGCCGCTCAAGCCGAGCTTCGACCTCTCGGATGCGCAGACGGTGCTGGTGAGTGTGTGCAAACCCCCACCCCCCCACGGGTGCTTTCTCTGGTAACCCTGCTCTCGTGTGCCGCAGACGCTGTCGGAGTGCTCACTGACGCTGCAGATGGTTCATCTCAAGAGGGTGAGTGAGGTCTGAGCGAGAGAGAGCGCTCTGCTGATCGAGGCCCTTCTAACTCTCACACTGTGTTCTCAGGGGCCCGAGTGTGTTCGGTTCCTGCAGGAGTACCTGCCGTCGCTGCACGTCTCTCCAGAGATTACTCAGGTTCTCCCTCTCTCTCATTCCCCCTCCTCTTTTCTCTCTCTCGCTCATAGCTCTTAAACAGAAGCTGCTGCTGCTGCTCTCTCTCTCTCGTATAGGAGCTGTGCCAGGTGCTGCAGCAGCCAGATGCGAAGGTCCTGAAGAATTACATGAAGGTACCCTACTCCTTCTGCTCCTGCTCCTCCTCCCTTTTAGATCATTCTTTCCTTTTGAGATTTTCCCACTTTAAGATTTTTTTTCCTCTCGTTAATGTATTATTTATATATATATTATTATTGTGGTTGTTTTCCCACATTTTTTTCTCAATATTGTTTAATATATAATTTACAATTCCCTTTTATTTTTACCTTTTAGATTCTCCATGATCTTTTCAGATGCTTTTTTTTATCACCTTTTTTTATTAGGTTTTTTTTCTCGCGGTTTTGATTCAGTTGTTTTTTTTTCTCCTGTTTTTTATATATATATATATTTTTTTTTAATTGTTTGTTTATTTTATTTTTGTATTGTCTCCTGATTGTTTTTGTGTGGTTTATGCTACTTTTTCAGTTTCATCAATTTTAAAAATATTACCTTTTTTCAGATTCAGTTTTTACGGTTTGATTTGGGTTTTTGTTTCTTTATTTTTTTATATTTCTTTATTTTTTTTTTTTAGCTTTTCTGTTTTGATGATTTTGATGTTTGTATTAATCCACATTTTCTGTGTTTTAGCAAACTGCTATGTATTTATCTTTCTCTCATGGTTTGCTGTGTGGGTGTGCAGGTGTTCTTCCAGCAGGCGCGGCTGTGAGGGTGTAGCTGGAGCTGTACAGATGGAGCCTACCATAGGAGCTATAAATGCACTTCCTGAAGCCCCCCCCCCCCCAAACTGCGTCATGCTCTGCAATTGGATGGAGCTGCATGTGGGTGGGGCTATGGAACAGATGTTACATCGGGAATCTTTTTTTTTTTTTTTTTTTTTCTCGTTACGGAGGTGTTAGTGAGCCAATTTTGTTTTGCAAGCAGAGGCTTGCTTTCTTTTCGTTTGGTTACTCTTCACCAGAGCTGCGTGGGAATTGCTGCACCAAAGGCTCCTGCCTGGCGTGTGTGCGTGTAGCTGAGGAATTGTATGGGATTAAAGGATGAGCTTCAACTATTCTGAGGCTTGTTCCTCCTGATTTAATAAAGAACTGTAAATAAATTCAATCATGAGGGTTTGTAGGATAAAAAATATTCCATAAAAAAAATCTAAATTATTTTATTTTTCTTCTGCTTTATTTTTTTAGGATGTGAAATTTTCTTCCCTGATCATAATCAAATGTATGCAAATTTGATTTTTTTATAATTTTTTTTTATTTTCTCTATTATATGTACATTAATATTTTACTCTCTATTATAATACATTATACAAATCACTTTTCCAGTTTTATTTCATCTTAATTTAAACAATTCTTTCACCTTGTTTTTCTTCATTCTGTAAAAAAAAACCTTAACCATGATGAAAGTGAACAGTATTTTTACGATACATTCTAAGTCCTTGCTTGCATTTACTCCCTGTTTAAAATTATTTATTGTAGGAATTTTCAACTCTGTCACAGAATAATTTCAATCATTTATTTTTACTCAGAAATTCAATCATCCCAATTCATACACACGATGAGAATAAACTCTTCTTCTCAGCTCTGCTTCACTGACTGTTTATGAACCTGAGCCAGACTCTCGCTGTGTTCAGGTGATTTATTTTGCTACACCCCTCGCTAGACGTTCTCACAACCAATAAAGTGTTCACTAATCTCAGATGTGCTGATAGGTTGGCTCCACCGCAACACTAACCCTTGATGACGGCGATGGGGCGCAGCTTGATTGCTTTCTGGCTGATGCCTGCATCATGGCATGTGTCCACCACATCCGTCACATTCTTATAGGATTCAGGCGCCTGCGATAAACACATAAATATATAAAAACACTTATAAACGTTTTCAATAATCAACTTCTCATATTTTTCCCTATATTCAGGAACTTTTGAAATGTGTATTATTTATTTTAAATTACTATATCTTATTTTGAGGACTTTTTGGGGAAGTTTAACTACAGACTGACAGTTTTTTTTGTCATCAAATAAACCTAAATGTCAAGCTGGAAATGTTATCTTTCTCAGAACATGTTTCTAAGGTTTGAGTTAACCTCTTGATTCACTGCCAGTATCTATCAATTTCCTTTATACCACTTTTTAATCTTTTCATTCTCATTTTGGGGACTTAAATCCCTGCTTTTTAGGTCTGCACTTAACAACTCAAGGCAGCGTAGGAAACATGTTCAGCCTCTTCCTGTTCATGCTTCAGGAAACAGAAAAATTTTCCCCCTTTTGCCAATAACTTTGTACATTTCATACCTTAATGTAACTAAATTTTTTTTAGGTAGATTAAAAAGTAAAGATTAGGTTGGAGAACAGATTATTAATATTATAATAACAAATAGTTTTTGAAAGTGTTTTACCTTTGTTTTTGTTATATGAACATATAAGACTCCAATTGCATATCATTTTTGAGATAATGTTATTAATATTGTTAAATTTTACATGAACCCTATATTAATAAACTTTTTTTTTACTAAACTGTAAGTTTTTATCTACAGTTAAACACCTATGTCTCAACATTTTATGTTTATTGGGCTTCTTATTCATGTACGTGGTCATTATTCTATATAAACTATATTTGTTACCATAAATATATATATATATACATACCTTGATGAATGAATATATATATAAATATATATATATATATATATATATGTGGACAAATTAAAATGTCTTAGGTCTTTAATGAGTCTGTTTTTCATAAACACCTGAGCTTTGTATATTGAATAAAACTGTACACTCAATTATACAAATAATTTAGAGGCCAAAACTAAAATGAAACTGTTAAAAATAGATCTACATTCATTAAAAGTTACCCGTCAATAAATAACGAAAACCCATTATTTTGATATCGATTAGAGCTCGCGAAATAAAGCGGAACCTTTTATTGCTTTTGTTTGTTGCCGGTGGCTTTTAGCAGCGTAATTTCCGGTTTCCTTCAAGACGCAAGCGGAAATAAAAACTTAACCTTTTAAATTATTCAATCTTTTTTATTCTACGTAAGCTTTTAAGGGACAAAATCTTACATTTACAAAGACTACAATGAGAGAAGTCTATTTTAACGGAAAGTGTAAGTTCTTCCGGTGTAAACAAGAAGTATTTAAGGAGCTCATAACGTTTGCGAGTAATGCAATAGTTTATAGATGAACATAGAAATAAACCCCTTTTCTTTTAAGATGATTAATATTATTAATAGTATAGTGAATATTATAGTGAAGAGAAACTTAATACGTAATTTTGTTATTATAATTACCTATTTATATATAAACAAAGGGAGAGTTGGTAAATCTCCTTATGTTAGATGGGATTAATAAAGGAAATAATTTATTGATTAAATGCTTCAGCTCTGAAAAAGCCTCCAAGCACCAAAAATTAGTTACATAATTAATCAATATCTGTTATCAGATATGCAACACTATGGTTTTATCTCTTTTTAACGTTTTCTTATGGTTTGTCCCACCCACCCAGCCTGTCTGTCTGTCTGTTCTTTCTTTATCTTACCGAGAATATGTTATTTTATTTGTGTAAATTTTGTCATTGAACGAATGAGGTGTTAAAAACGTTATTTTGTTGTCATCATTGTCTTAAAAAGTGCGAGTGATTCAATATTTTAAGTTGAAGGAAAACAAGCATTGAAAGTGAAATAAACCTTAATGAAACAAAATAGTAAAAAAAATAAAGCACTTGATTCTGGAAAAAAAATGTTTTAGAAAAAGTGCAGAACATTCAAAAAATTACTTCTCTAATCCTTTCTGCAAAGGCATTTACATCTTCTAATATTTTATCCTGACTTCTATTTTTCTTATCTCACTTGTCAGTTACGTTTCATTAACTATTATTATTAGCTATTTAATAACTTTAAAAGAACAGATCTTGTTTCCTTTTTAAGGAACCTGATTTTTTTTTGTCCTCATTCATCTTCCTAGTTTTAAACATTTTAATTATGCATGTATTCTCTTAATACTATTTTATCTTTGTTATTATTAAAAACAAATGTGTTATTCTGTAAGGAATGCAATAGAAAGAGAAATTATTTAAAAATGTTGGAGTTTGTGTAAAAAAAAACCTTCCTCCCTCCCTCCCTCCCTCCTCCCTCCCCTTCCTTCATGAATGAATACAGAACGCTCACCTCCTCCATCACCAGTTTGGGGGACGCCACCCTGATGGCGATGCCCATGTCAGCCAGTTTATCCAACACATCCTGGAAGTCCAGGTTGCGTCTGGATTTGGCTCTGGACAGCGCTCGGCCCTGCAGCACCACGCACAGTTCAGATAAAGAACACAAACAACTGCAGAAGCCCCGAGGAGCATCCACTCACCGCGCCGTGGCAGGTGGTGCCGAAGGTCTCTGTCATGCCCTGCTCGGTGCCTGTCAGCACGTAGCTGCAGGTGCCCATGGTGCCCCCGATCAGCACCGGCTGCCCAGTCAGCTACGAGAGAGGCTGGCGTTACTGCACCGACCCACCGCGGGAGGAATAAACCTCCTGAAAGCTGCCTCCAGCTCACCTGGTAGTCGACGGGGATGAGCGGGTGGTGAGGAGGGAAGGCGCGTGTCGAACCCTTCCGGTGCACCAGCAGCGTCCTCTGCTTGCCCTCCAGCATGTGCTCCTCCACCTTGGCGATGTTGTGAGAGACGTCGTAGATCACGTGCATGTCCAGGTCATCCGCGTGGTGTTGAACACTTTGGAGAAGGCCTGAGAGACACGCGGACGTCAAAGAGCGCTCAGAGGCTTGGAGATCTCAGTCGAGGAGCATGCACCTGTCGCGTGAGGAAG
Source organism: Danionella dracula (assembly GCA_900490495.1). Classification (NCBI taxonomy): domain Eukaryota; kingdom Metazoa; phylum Chordata; class Actinopteri; order Cypriniformes; family Danionidae; genus Danionella; species Danionella dracula. The sequence continues at coordinate 2,190,392 of UELW01000889.1, forward strand.
GTCATGGAGGAGCGGTTGACCCAGGCGTAGTTCCCTGCAGCCGCCATGCCCTTTAGGTAGTCCTGTCCCTCCGGAGACGTAATGCGAGCACAGGCCAGCTGCCGATCGTTCACCGTGATCTGGTCGCGCTCATGGCCTTCTCCATCGCCACCAGAGCGTCTGAGGAGAATGGAGTCACGCGTGTGCTCGTTGTAATGGAGAGGACGCTGCGAGCGGCACTCACCTGTGGCCACCTGGTGTCCGAGGCCTCTGCTGCCGCTGTGGATCATCACGCACACCTGTCCCTTGTGATCGATGCCCATCTTCTTGGCCGCGTAGTCGTTGTAGATCTCATCCACCACCTGGATCTCGGCATAGTGGTTCCCTGCTCCGAGCGTGCCAAGCTGCATAACACCGCAGACGTGGGGGTAAATCCAGCACCTTTCCTTGCTCTCCTGCTTCAGTTTTACACTTATAAACAATTACTGCTCTCTGCTTTATCACCAATCAATGAAAGCCTGCAGTCTGTGGTGACGCAGTGCGACAGGTGAAGACCAAACAGCATCACTAGATTAACATCAACAGAAGCTTCTGAGCAGGGTTCTGTTCCTTCTGAGCAAATGGATTAACATATGAATGTTCCTTCAGCACAAAACTCTACTCTCATTATGGCTTGCGCATAATGAGCTCATTTTGTATGGCTCATTTTGTATTTTGGACATTTTCTCTCTCGTTCTCTCCACTTTTCAATGTGTCACAAACCTGCTAATGTCTTCTACCCAAGTATTGTTTTTCTAATATATGGTTAATATCTATACAAATATTAGGAATTAAACAAAACAGGGTAGGGGAGAGAGAGAAAAGAGAAGGAGAGAGAGAGAGAGAAGAAAAGAAAGAGCTGTACCTGAGGCAGGCCTCTCTTCTTGGCTTTGGAGGACACCTTGCTGGGGTCCGCCTGCAGCATGCGGCCGTACTCCTCGCAGTGCTCTTTATCCTCGGCCCAGGCGTAGCCCTCTCTCAGAGACCAGTCCACGCCCATCTCTAGCGCCTCCTCCAGGTCTCTGAACACACCACACCCGCTGCGTTCGTACACACGCCTCTTACCGCTTCACTCTGATGCAATAAAGTTACTGAACAATGAAGAAAAGTTGAGATTTCGAGAATTTGATTTCGATTTTTGAGAAATCGGTTTAAACTAGAACCGGGGTCCATTCCATATTTTCATGTGATGCTGTATGCAAATGAGATGGAAATGTCCCATTCATAGCCCTCCCCTTGAAGCCCCTCCCCTCAGGTGAACATGGAGAAGAGAGAGAGTCACAAAAAACTGTTTTGGCATTAAAATATAAAGATGCAAACCTGATCGCTGAAAAGTAATATTCAGCAAAACTAGATCTCTATTTTTTTATTATTATTTCAATCTTAATTTTCTTTTTCCAATGCAATTTTTTCTTTTTCAATGCAAAAACGTTTTTATTCTTAATGTTAATGTCAGAGGCTCGTGTTGGGACGAGGCCTGTGGCGGCGGGTTCTTCGGGTTGTTTGTGGAAGTCCAGCGTTGGAGCTCCCCTGTTCGCAGTTAAAAAAATAAAAATTAAAAAAGCTTTTTGAAGTTTGATTATGAATGTGGAGCTTTTTCTTAAGACACAAGTCTGTTTTTCAATACATTTTTTTCTTTAATTTTTAAAAAATATTTTTCCTTCTTTTTTCAATTTTTTATTCGATCTTTTCAACATTATTTCTTTCTTTTAAATCTTTTTTCAATATTTTTCTTTTTTTTATTGTTTTTTCCTCTTTTAATTTTCCCTTCAATATTTTTTCCTTCTTTTAATTATTTTTTATAAAAATTTTTTTACAATTTTTGACTTCTTTTTTTTCTTAAATTTTTTTGAACTCAAATGTTACTCTTCCATTGAACTTTTAGCTTTCTTCAGTCTCAAAACGTTTTTAAGCTTTTCACTTAATGCCCAGTTTTTTCCTCTGATTAACAAAAATATACATATAAGACCATTTTTAGACGCTGTTGTGTCGTGTTTGTTGGTGTTTTGAAACACAACTAGGTTACTTTAATAGAAGTCCTCAGCTTGCAGTTTATCACTTAATAAATAATATGTTTTTAAATTTTTCTGAAGTTACATTATGAACGTAAATCTCAGAAGAAAACTTTGAATGTAATTTTTGTAAGACCTGAGTCCCTTCTTGGTGTGTGTGTGTGTGTGTGTGTACTTGGCCCCCATGGGGATGACGCCCTTGGAGCCGACCCCCACAGGGATGTGGTCGAACAGGGCCTGCGCCAGCTGCTCCTTCACCGGCTGCACGTCACCCTCGTCCAGACTGGTCCTCAGCAGACGAACGCCGCAGTTGATGTCGAAGCCCACGCCGCCTGCGGAGAGAACGCGGTCGACAGCTGAAGGAGAGCGCCGAGCGCGGTCTGGCCACCAGGGGGCGTTACACGGCAAGCGATCGCTGTAGAGCCCAAATCACTCACCCGGGGACACCACGGCGTCCGGGTCCTCCATGTCGAACGCTGCCATGTTCCCGATGGCGAATCCGTACCCAGAGTGCACGTCTGGCAACCCGACGGAGCGCTGCGGGACGGACTCGATCAGAAACCCGGCAGAGAAGCCCCGAGAGGAACGCGGGCGGCTCACTCACGTGTACGATCCCCGGCAGAGCGGCCACGTTCCCGATCTGCTTCATCGCCGGCAGGAACCCTCCGAACCCTGTGGAGCACGAGCGCGCAGGTTTTTATCTCCATCACCAAACCGTGGCCTGGAGAAGATCTGGCAACCCCAGCCTCCTCCTCCCCAAATGCCTCGACGGAATCTTTACATCTTTAAGGTTATTTGCGTTTTGCTGTGTTTTTTTTTAAATTTATTTAAGTTCACTTCCTGGTAATAAGCTTCCTGTTGAAATATGAAATGGGAGTTTTCTAATTTATCATTTTAAATAACTATTTAGATTTGTGTTAAATTTTGTGTCTTGTAATGTGGTTGGTTGGGTTAAAAAAATCTACGTTTTTAATTTAGGGTTTCAATATAACTGAATTCATCAGTAACTTTCACTTATTAGTTAATTTAATAAAAGTCCGACCTATTTAGTTTAATAACTTCAGAAGTAAATACATCTTGTTTACTCAATTAAATTTGTTTTACCTAAATATATTTAAGTCATTTACAATATAATGTTTACAAAATGTACTTATTCTGTTTCATAATAAATGAGCATTTCTACTCATTTTTTTGTTTAAGGTCGAACGGTTAAATTAAACTGCAACTGCTTTACTGGAAATCCTGAAAAATATCTAAAATGTAGCTTTAAAACACTAAAAATCGTGTTTGTTCACACGATTAGAAACGATTGGAAGAATTAAATCTAGAGAATTAAAAGCAGTTCTTAAGACCAAACACACTTTTGTGATATTTCTCTGTGTATTTTATGATGTTTCTCTATGTATTTTATGATGTTTCTCTATGTATTATGATTTATGATGTTTCTCTGTGCAATTTATGATGTTTCTCTGTACCGGAAGCGCTCTGTGACCCTGGACTCGTACAGTGGGAGTGGTTTATAACTGGAAGTCATTTGCATGAACGACTAACGCTTATTTTTCTGAGTCTTGCTGTTAAAAACCTCGATAAAAGAAAACTAATGATCCTAAATATCTCTCTACAACACAGCTCCAGGTTACTAGCTCTAGAAAACAGTTTTAAGGGAATAGACCCATACAGTCAGACACAAAAGAACACTTCAATCAACTATATATATATATATATATATATATATATATATATATATATATATGTTTTCAGGGAATTATCTTGTATATTTCCACTAAACCCTTTTCGTATTTGACATCTTTATGCTTTACGGTTTTGTAATCCAACTAAAACCATTTCTATCCACCTGGTTACATACCTCTGAAAAACTAATTCATGTTCATTCTATCTATCGATTTTATCCTGTGATAGTAGCTGTGGCAGACATTAATTAGAGCTGCATCACCTCCTCCACGACAGGCGTTCCTCAGCTCCTCAAACATCAGCTTCTCCAGAGGATCGTTGACGTAAAACACACCTTCCACCTGAAGAGCAACACTTTTAATCACTTTCATTTGTGAACCTCATACTTCAATCTTAGGAACCAACAGAAGCATCGGAAGGTTCATTTCTCTGGTTCCAACCCACCAGCATGTTCGGGACGAAGCCCTTCTTGATCCTCCAGCAGTTCTGCCGCACTTTCTCCAAATATTGCAGCTCGTCGTTATAAGAGCGACTCATTTTAATCATAAATCGTAATCGTTTTTGAGAGCTTAGTTTAGCGGTACACGCGCTTTACTGATTGGGTTTCTTCTTCTTTGCTTGGTTTTATGTAACGCGTGGGTGTTTGAACAGGAAGTTAGCGCCGCTCGAAGGCCACGAAGAAGAAAGCTAAACGAACGCGTCAGTTACGTTTTTGATTATTTTCCGCACAAAAAAGTGTTTAAAGAGTGTTAACTTTGATAAAACAGCTTATTAAACACCTCAGTAGTTTGAACTTACATTTAATTTAACAGCATTTTCTCCTTTGTAACACATTTGGAAACTTTTATTATGTAGGTTACGCTCTGTTTTGTTTTGACTGACAGCGCTTCTTTGGCGTATTGAAAGGTAAGACGTTATTTTGTTTATTAATAAACAGAAACGTGTTGAACACATAATTGTGTCTCAATAAATTGTTTTTAAATATTTAGAATTCTAGAGATAACCGTAAACAAACCTGCACACATTAAGATGTGTATTATGATATTTAATGTTATACGTTATTGTTAGCGTATCAGTTTTCTACCGATAATTTGATCAAATAACCTTTTATTGTGCTGTATGTTGAGTAAATATTCTTTTGAACCAGTTACAAGTAACGAATTTATTTATATTGTATTTTGTTATGTTGTTACCTGACTGTGTTTTCTGTAAAAATAAATAAATACCAAAAATATATATATGTTTATATAATTTTTTTTCACACAAACAAAGCTCACTTTTGGGGATATTAGCCATGAAGCATGACAGCAATTAAACATCCCTGGCTTTAGTAACTCTGGAACGTTTAATGTTTCACAGCAAAAAAAATAAGTCTTTTAAAGTGCAATAACAAACGTGAGCAAGTTAAAACATCAGCCATGTTTTGCGCTCAGTGACTTTTATAACAACTGGATAAGTGCATTATTTAGTGATTATTTGCTTTTTTATTTTATTTTATAAAGACTCAATACAGAAGGTTATTTCTCAAATGTCCAACTTTGCTTGAAATGGAAATTTTTTGAGTTTAGTTTTGATCACAGTGAAGTGAAAATGAAAGTGTCGTCCCCCCTCCCCCAAAGAATGAAGCTTCGCGTGAGGATAAACACACAGACGATCCGACTGGAGCTGGACGGAGTCGAGCCGACACTCGCAGAGCTCAGAATCCGCATTCGAGAGACACTGCTGGCCAGCTGCATACTTCAGTGAGAGAGAGATAGACTTATAGTTGTTATAGTTGTTGTCAGTATATTGCTTCAAGATCTTTTCGAAAAAAATGTTATGTTATTTATCACATATTTTAAAGCACTTGCTGAAGAGAGAGCTTTATGGATGTTTGTTCCTCTGCAAATTATTTGATATCAGGCTCCTTCAGATTTATTTCTGATTGCTTGTTTTATTACATGATTTAATTTCATTTAGGATAATACTTGTTTATGATATTGTGATTTTTTGCTGCTCCTTTTGAGGCATTTGTGTCGTTAAAGTACAAGTCTCAACAGCAATAGCTTGTTACTGGAGGCTCTGCTGAGCTCACTTTCATTACTCTCCCTCCCTCTCTCTCTCTCTCTCAGGTCAGATGTTGAGTTCTCTCTGACTCTGAACGGCTTCGAGGCTTTGGTTGACACAGGACAGACGCTGTGCTCCTGTGGGGTGGTTTCTGGAGATATGATCAGAGTTCTTCTACCCCAGAAAGCTCAGGAAGAACTGCCCAAGCCCTCGGGCAGTGGAGTCCAAAACACAAGCTCCGCCACAGCCGTAGAAGAGGTGAGAGGAGAGCTAAACTAGTTCCTTCCATTCATCTTGTCAAGCGAGTCGCCCGAGCGAATGAAAGCGTGTCCCTGATGGTTTCAGGCCGGGCCCAGCAGCAGAGCTCAGAGTCTGGAGGCCGGCGGCGCTGGTTCTGGCGCAGCAGTGGACGAGGATTCGGAGAGTGAGGAGAGCAAGGGGGGACCAGCTCCTCCCCCGCCGCCGCTGCTCTGCTGTGAGGCTGTTGAGGGTTCGATCCCTGACGCTCTGGAGCGACTGCTGCACTCCTCCGGCTGCCGGAAGCCAGCCGAGGGTTTGGTGCTGGCTGCGCACCTTCTGCTGCTGGAGACGGGGTTTACTCCGCAGGTCATCATCACACCACCCTCATTGGCCTCGTTCTGAAGAGCGCCTGCATGAGCACCTCACACCTTCAGCAAATTTGGCAACACTACTCCTAGACACTTGAAGCTACTGGCTTCTAACCTTCCTCGAACTGTTCACTCTGGTCTGGCTCAGGGTGCTATATCTCCTCATCCTGCTAGCACCAAAGGATGTTTGGGATCAAAGTTTGTCGAGCTGCAGCTCAAATTTAGAATCTCCTAGAAACATCAAACTCAAACTTTGAGAACTTATCAGTCTGAGCATTACCATGCTAAGCAAAGTGAAAAAGTATTAGACCCTTAGGCCCAAGACAGGGTCAAAGGTCACCATTGACTTAACATTGGCATTAAGAATGAATTGGAAACGAGTCCCTCAATATCTCAAACAGGAAACAAGCTAAAGACACAGGGTTTTGGTTATGTTACTCAGAGTGGCTTTTTAGAATTTTTTATTATACTACATTTGCACGCCATAATTAGGCCATGCCTACATTTCTCTAAAACATCAGTCAAGTATCTCGAAAACAAAGAAGCCTACCGTTGCAGTGGTTGTTTACTCTTAACTCTAGTAGAAAGTGAAATGTAACTTGAAAGCAAATTTGCATAAATTCATTAGCCCACTCCCACTTTTCACTGAAACTTCCAAGTCAACAATCTGTAAAATGAAGTGATGTACAGGTGCACCGGTTGTTTTATCTTGACCCTGTTGGAGAGTTGCGGCAGTGGTTTTATCTTAACTCTGGTGGAACATGGATTTTAAATGAGCATACTTTTATTAAATCACACCTACTAGACTACCAAAACCAAAACCGTTCAGATTCGGAGCCTCTCACAGTCTCAAACTATAAACTCAATCAAGCCATTTCAGACATCAACAAGCTTCTTCAAACGCATCAAACTGTTTAAACTTTAAAAGTTTGATAAAGATTTACATTATTTTAAAAGATTGGCTTTCTCAAGCAAACATAAAGCTGAGACTCCACACCTTTACTTCACTTTCTCAGGGTTACAGTACTTGAGCGTTAAGTCTTTGAAAACACAGGAATCGTAACAGTGTGACGCTAGCTCTCTCATTGGTGTGCATCTCAGGGGGGTCATGTGATCTCAGGGGAGATGCCGGTTGGCTGGCGGGCAGCAGGAGGTGTGTTCAAGCTACAGTACGCTCACACTCTGCTGGAGAGCAGCCTGGTGTCGGTGATTGCCATGCCTATGGGCGCCACTTTAGTCGTTAACGGTGAGTGACTCTATGCTGCGTATATACACACCCTGAACAGAAAGAGAGCGAACCTTACAATGGTTGTGTTTTTCAGCGGTTCTGAAGATGGGCGGAGTGATGGAGAGCTCGCGTAAGCTGGTGCTGAAGCCAGACGACTACGTGACCCTGAGTCAGGAAGGTACAGCGACAGAACGAGAGCTTTTTTGAGTCTACCCTTGAATTTGTGTGCGTGTGTGTGTGTGTGTAGAAAGAGAGGAGAGAGAGAGTAAGAAGAAAGCGTGTGAGAGAGAGATGGAAAGAGAAGGAAAGGGATGGGAGAGAGAGAAAAAGAGGAGAGACAGAGGAAGAGTATAAAAAGATGGAGATGGAGAGAAAGAGATGGAGAAGTGAGAGAGATGGAAAGAGAGAGGGAAAGGGATGGGAGAGACAGAAAAAGAGGAGAGACAAAGGAAAAGAGGGAGAAAATGGATAGAGAGATGGAGAGAGAGAGAGATATAGAGGAACAAGAAGGTAAGGGAGAGAGAGAAGGAAGACAGAGCTATAGGATGGAAAGGGAGAGAAGAAGAGGGCAACTGAGAAAGTAAGAGGGTGGAAAGAGAGAGTAAAAGTATTGGAGATATAGGAGGAAGGCAAAGAAAGAGATTGAGAGACAGGAAGAGGGGAGAGAGCATGAAGAAGGAAAGGGGGAGAAAGGGAAAGAGAGAGAGAGAAGAGTGGAAGGGAGAGAGTCAATTATTTTTCAAGAAAAGGATTGAATCTCAGATGGTTGGACAAATTATAGTTAAGAAACAAGTAATTAATGTATGTATGTAAGAAGTTTAGCTTTCCAAATAAATTCTAATGTATTTAAGACAAAGTATTCTCTCCAACCTCAATAAAATCCACATTTTTCTCTTTTAAGACGTTTAGAGTAATGCTGCAAATTGGTGCGCTTTAAAATCTGTCAGCAGTCAAAGGGCTTTTTTAACGTAGCTAAACAGTCCCTTGACCGAACCCAGATCAAGCCTTTTGTTGGGGCAGGTTGGGCCCTTGTGCATGTTTGTGTGTGTTAGTGATGTGTTGTTCATGAACAATTCATTCTTTTTGAACGACTCTTTAAAGTGACTCTGTAGGAACAAATAGAGTGGGAGAGGGATTCGTTCAGTGGCGCATGCCAACAGTCTTCTGGTTTTATGAGCGTAACACGCTCATCATTAATGACAAGAGAATGAAAGGAGCCGGAGGACTCTGGAAAAGAATGAACCCTTTGTTTCCGGCTCAAACTGCATTTAGTTAATATTACAGAGCGTCACGAGTCGGAAACCTAAAAGATTAGTTCTCTTTGTTCGAGTCATCCGGGTTCTTTCATTCTTTTCTGTTTCCGGCTCAAACTGCTTTTGGTTAATATTAGAGAGCGTCACATTACAGTACAACTAAAGGAGCCGGAGGACTCGGCAAAAGAACAAATCTTTTAAGTTTCCGGCTCATATTGTGTTGGTAAATATTAGGGAGCGTCACGTGACTGAACTCGTTACCATCAGAGAGAAGAAATGTGTGGAATGAATGAGACTTTAACCTAAACACAGAGCAGAGCTGAATTAGAGTAAAAGACTCGGGTAGGCTTAAGTAAAATATTGTTTTGTCTTTTATTTGTAGTGTGATTCACGTTTGTGTATGTAATAAATGTGTTGGGGAAGAAACACACAACATTTTATTGGTATTTTACTAAAATGAACGAAATGACTTGAAAAAATATTCGTTCATTTTGCTGAACGGAACTCCGAGTCAGTAAAATTATCGGAACTTCCCATCACTAGTGTGTGCGCGTCGACTCTACTCTCAGAGCTGGTTCGTCTCCTCAGAACCCGGAGCATTGGTGGTCTACAGAGACCTGAGGAGACTCTCGCGCCTCTTCAAAGATCAGCTGGTGTATCCACTCATGGCCTCTGCCAGAGAGGGTGAGTATATCTCTATCTCTCTCTGTTATCCCCCTCTCCTCTCTCTACCCTCCTCTCTCTCTCTCTCTTTCTTTCTTTCTTATCTCCTCCCTCCCTCTCTCTATCCTTCTCTCTCGCCATCCCTCTCTCTTTCTTCTCTCTCTCTCTCACTCTGGCGTGTGCTCCTCCGCAGCGCTTGGTCTTCCGGCTCTCTTCGGGCTGGTGGTGCTTCCCCCAGAGCTCATGCTGCGTGTCCTCCGGCTGCTGGACGTCTCGTCTCTGGTCTCTCTATCGGCCGTGTGTCGCGAGCTGAACTCCATTACCCACGATCCCTCTCTGTGGAGACACCTGCTGCACAGAGACTTTCGGAGTAAGAGCGGTGCTCTGAGCGCAGGTACACGGGACGCAGCACTGCTCGCAGCTAACACAAGTGTTGTGTTTGCAGCAGGAGATGTTCCTGAGGACGAGCGGAGCGGCACAGACTGGAGACAGGTGCGATTACTCTCAGCTTCCTCAGAACTGGTCCTGAGCTTAAAAAAACACCTGAGATCGCCTTCTTCTATGGTCATTAGAAGTATAAAAAAATAACTCAAAAACTTAATTTGAATTTCTTTCCCCGATTATGTGATAACTGCTAATTATCTCTGATTTCTATGTTTTTGCGGTTCTTGTCGTAGGAAACCGTTAGCTCTGTACGTTTTTTGCGGTCCTTGTCATAGTAAACCCTTAGCTCTGTATGTTTCTTGTGGTTCTTGTCATAGTAAACCGTTAGCTCTGTACATTTTATTGTGGTTCTTGTTGTAGGTAACCGTTAGCTCTGTACATTTTTTGCAGTTCTTGTGGTAGTAAATCGTTAGCTCTGTACGGTTTTTTAGGTTCTTGTCATAGTAAACTGTTTTTTGCGGTTCTTGTCATAGTAAACCGTTAACTCTGTACGCTTTTTTGTGGTTCTAGTTGTAGTAAACCGTTAGCTCTGAAATTTTTTTGCGGTTCTTGTCGTAGCAAACCGTTAGCTATGTACATTATCTAAACAAACTTCTTCAAAATGATCTTTTGATCTAAAATCGAAGTATTTCCTCTGTTCGTCACGCCCTGAGGAACAGTAAGAGTAACTGACCCTGGAGCTCTATTTCTGTTTGTTTATCTTCTATACGAGGCTAAAGCGAACGGGAGCGTGGGTAAACAGCTGTTCCTCTGCTCCTCAGGTTTATAAGAGAACCTTCAAACACAGGAAGATGTTGAAGCGACGGAGGAGAGTTTTCTGCCATCCATCGGCTCCTCCCCTCCACCCTCTGATCCCCTTCGTCCCGCCCCCGGCCCCACCCCCCTTCCCTCCCGGAATCATTGGAGGAGACTACGACCAGACGCCCCTGCTCTGGCCCCGCCCACAGTTCCACCCACTCTCAGCACTGAGGGCTCCTATTGGACGAGGAGGTCGAGCTGCAGAGGTCAGGAGAGGCTTCATCTGAGCTGCGTTCTAACATTCTTCTGGTGTGAGGAGGGTTCTGCTCCTCCTACAGTTCTGTGTTCTCAAGAGTTCTCAGACCTCCGAATCATTCCTTCAGTTACATTGAGTTTAGCAGACGCAGAGCATCCCTGATTTGGTAAAAAAAATGTATAACAAAAACAACTCTCAACGCATTCAATAAAAACTAGCATCGTTTTTCATTCCGTGTTGATTTTTTTTACTTTCTCCCTCCCCTTCTCTCTTTTTCCCTCACTCCTTCTTTCTTTCTCCCCCCTTTATCTCTTCCTTATCTTTTTCCCTCAACCCCTTCTCTCCTTCCCTCCTCTTTTTCTTCATCTCTACTCTCTCTCAATCTTTCTCTTTTCCTCCATGTTCCTCTCTCTCTCTTTAACCTTTCCCTTCATCCTCTCTTTCTTCTCGTCCTCTTTCCCTCTCTCACTATCCCTTTCTTTCTCCTCCCCCTCTCTCTTCCTCTCCTCTCGCCCACTCTCCTTTTTCTCTTCCCCTCCTCCTCCGTTTCTTTCTTTTCCCTTCTTTCCCTTCACTCCTTCTTTCTTCCTCTCCCCCTTTATCTCTTTCTTTTCTTTTTCCCTCAACCCCTTCTTTCTCCCCCTTCTCTCCTCCCCTCCTCTCTCCTTTCTCTTTTCCTTTCCGTTCCTCCCTCTTTAACCTTTCCCTTCATCCTCTTTCTCTCTTACCCTCTTTCCCTCCTCCTCTCTCACCCTCTTTCACTCTCCTTCCTTTCTTTCTCCTTCCCCTCCTCTCTCCCTCTTATTTCTTGCCCTCCCCCTCTTCCAAAAATAAGTCTTGCATCGATGCTAGCGCTGTTGTTCATTGTTTAAGGGTTAAAGAAAAGTGCCGCTGTACAAAGCTCTTCACCGAGCCACAGATCGAGTCAGCAACGAATCAAAAGTCAGTCAAAGCCAGAACAGAGAGCACTTAAAATAAAAAGAGCAAAACTTAAAAAATACAAACCCTTTTTTCTGATCATTCTGTGCGTGTTTTCATCCGGGTTCTGTAGAGCGTAAGGAGCTGCTGAAGAACCTGTGCAGAAATCGAAATGCAGATCTTTACTCGTGGTCCTCAATGTGTTTTTGTAGCGTAGCTGCAGATCCGTATTTAACAGGCAACAGCACGTTCAGAGTCGACGCTCATGTCTGAAGAGGAAACACAGGTTTTTGGAGGACTTTCCAGGCTTTTCTCTGGACGTTTCTCCTCCAAATCATCAAGCCTTGTTGCTCTTCACAAACATTTTCTGTAAGAGGAAACTGATCTAGCTTTTAAATGAATTTTGAGTCTTCTGATCAAAATTTTGGAGCGCTACTCCTCCTAGCTGTCTCAAGTTAGACTTCAAACCTTTCTCAAACTGTTCTCTCTGGTCTGGCTCAGGGTGCTATATCTCCTCATACTGCTAGCACTATTGGATTCTAGGTAATCACTGTGAATTCTGGGAAACTTTATTAACTTAACATGGGGTCAAATTTTGACGAGCTGTATCTCAAACTCAGAATCTCGTAGAAACTTCAACAACTAAGAGAACTTATTAGACCATGGTGCACAAGTATCTTTCCTTTTGGGTTCTCCACAGCGCAATGAACCGCCAACTCTTCTGGCATATGTTTTATGTCCCTAACCCACGCAATCACAGGAGAACATGCAAACTCCACACAGAGTTTTGCAAACTTTAAACCACTTTGAGCTTCAAGTTTTCAAAGTTTCTTGTTAGAGATTGAAGTCTTTACGATAAACACCATGAAGGAATAGCGAAAAGGTAATGATCATATTTTATTTGTCTCTCCTGGTGAATCCTGCCATATCTGACACTCACGATGAGTTTATTAACTACTTCCTGAAGCAGAAGGCATCCTTTCAGCTTCACGATCAACATGATTTGGGTCAAATCTGAGATAGTGTTGTCCTGCAGGAGATTAAGATGAATGTGTCTCCACCCATCTTGAAGACCTCAGGCTGGACTCTTTCCTGGATTGTCAGGACTGCTTCTCCTCCTCCCGCTGCTCACCGTTGCTCCACAGAGGTCTCCTCTTCTCCAGGAAGGCCCGAATGCCCTCCTGCCCGTCGCTCAGAGCCAGGTTCTCCACCATGGCTGCGCTGGCGGAGCGGTAGGCGTCTCTGGTGCCAAGGCTCATCTGTCGGTGGAACTCGGCCTTGCCCAGCGCTAGCACGCTCCTGCTGGAGCGCATGAGACTGTGAGCGATGCGCAGCGCCTCCTCCTCCAGACGCTCCGCGGGGAACACGGCGCTGAGGAGCCCGAGCCGGAGAGCCTCCTCAGAGGAGAACCAGCGGCCGGTGAGGAGCAGTTCCAGCGCCGCCTGGACACAAGGACACCAGGTTCTCACCAAGAGGCTGTCTTACCAGGAGGCTGCCTTACTTACGTGCTATCAATATCAACGAAGCACTAGCGGTCCAGTGTTTTACAAACATCAGCATCACATTCCAAAGATCAAATAAAGAATATTATTCTGATTATGAGAGGAATTTCAGACTGATTTCATTTATATACGCAATAAAACTATAAATATTAAAATATTACCTTTTAGTGCTTAATGTAATATCTTTTATGGCTATATTAGCATTTATAACAATATTATCACTTATTGCAATACTAGCGCTTATCATATTCTTAACACATAGCTGTTATTGTAGTATTAATATTTATAGAAATACAGTGATACTCAGAGATATGAATGCTACAAGATTTAGAAAAACTGATTCATGCTTTCATCTCCAGCAGGCTGGACTACTGTAACGCTCTTCTCACCGGTCTTCCCAAAAAGACCATTAAACAGCTACAGCTCGTTCAGAATGCAGCGGCTTGAACTCTAACCAGAACTAGAAAATCAGAACACATTTCTCCAGTTCTTAAGTCTCTACACTGGCTGCCGGTTTCCTTCAGAATAGATTTTAAAGTTCTTCTGCTCGTATATAAGTCCAAACATAACTTAGCACCTAAATACCTAACAGACATGATCAGTGAATACACACCAAACAGAGAACTGATATCCCTCGGTTCAAATAAATTAGATCTACCCTGGGTAAATTCCAAACAGGGAAAATACTCATTTAGTTACCATGCAGCCCACAGATGGAACCAACTTCCAGAGGAGATCAAGGGTGCCAACACTTTAGTCACGTTTAAATCCAGGCTAAAGACTCACCTGTTTAGTTGCGCTTTTGTCAACTGAGCACCAACGTCCGAACAACTATTTTATCTCTGCTCTTCACATCTTAATTTTCGTTTTAATCGATGTTTTACATTTCAGTTTTTTAATCAGTTTGATTTTATATTACTTTTTTATGCTTGATTTTATTAAATGTACTTTCTTTTTTTCTTTATTTCCAATGTAAAGCACTTTGAATTACCCTGTGTACGAAATGTGCTATACAAATAAACTTTCCTTGCCTTGCCTTGCCTTCATGTAACGGAAAATTCAGGACACGAACGGCCATTCAACTAATATTTTGGTCCATGATACCAAAAAAATTCCAAGATAATGCACACGAGAAATACATATTCAACATATTATTTTTTTTAAACCAGACCATATTTAATAACCATATTTATAGCAATATTAGCATTTATAGCAATATTAGGACTTGCAGCAATATTATCACTTACTGCAATGTAATGACTTCTAACAAAGTTAGGGCTTGTCGTAATGTTTCAACTTTTCTCAGTTCTGCCAGTTAGGGCCAATATCGCCATCAAACCTGCAAATCAGGTGTATACATATTCAACACTTTTTAAAACCAGACGGAAGACAAGACTGAGATCACGTGATGCACCACCAAAATGTTCTGATGACCTATTGGTCAGTGCCAGCTCTGATGCTGTGTGTTCAAGTGTAGTATTCTATTGGCCGGGCTGACATCCTATGAAGTCTTCCCAGAAGTGCTCCCTCTCTCTTCATTTGTGCTTTCGGTTTCGTGTTGATGTCGTTGCGTCTTAAATTCATAAATATATGTTTGTTTTGCTTTTTTGTTTGCCTCCACTACCATTCGTTCTCCTCCTCCCCTCATCACCTCACTCGAGAGGTAGGGTTATTATTTTCTTTTTTTATTCCATTTTCATTGTTTTATTATTATTTATTAGATTTATAATGTGTACTTTTAAGGAGTGAAGAATCCTTCTATTTTAGTGTTTAGTGTATTTTCTATGTGGCTTATAACGGATTCAGCATTTTACATGTAAAACTTGCTTCGACATAGAAAAACATTAGCATATGAAGCAAAGCCACCCCGGAACGGACTCATCCCATAGCTTGAGGTATCACTGTATTAGCGCATATCATAATTATAGAGTTAGTCATAATATTAGCATTTATAGCAATATTAGCATTTATAGCAATATTAAGATTTATAGCAATATTAGTGAATCTAGCAATATTAGTATTTATGGCAATATTAGCATTTATAGCAATATTAGGATTCATAGCAATATTAGCATTCATAGCAATATTAGGATTCATAGCAAGATTAGGTTTCACAGCAATATTAGCATTTATAGCAATATTAGCATTCATAGCAATATTAGCTTTTATAGCAATATTAGGATTCATAGCAATATTAGCATTCATAGCAATATTAGGATTCATAGCAATATTAGGTTTCACAGCAATATTAGCATTTATAGCAATATTAGCATTCATAGCAATATTAGCATTC
Organism: Danionella dracula; assembly: GCA_900490495.1. Taxonomy (NCBI): domain Eukaryota; kingdom Metazoa; phylum Chordata; class Actinopteri; order Cypriniformes; family Danionidae; genus Danionella; species Danionella dracula. Next base: position 2,206,063 of record UELW01000889.1, read on the forward strand.
ATAGCAATATTAGGTTTCACAGCAATATTAGCATTTATAGCAATATTAGCATTCATAGCAATATTAGCTTTTATAGCAATATTAGGATTCATAGCAATATTAGCATTCATAGCAATATTAGGATTCATAGCAATATTAGGTTTCACAGCAATATTAATTTATAGCAATATTAGCATTTATAGCAATATTAGGATTCATAGCAATATTAGCATTCATAGCAATATTAGGATTCATAGCAATATTAGGTTTCACAGCAATATTAGTATTTATAGCAATATTAGCATTTATAGCAATATTAGGATTCATAGCAATATTAGGTTTCACAGCAATATTAGTATTTATAGCAATATTAGCATTTATAGCAATATTAGCATTCATAGCAATATTAGCATTTATAGCAATATTAGGATTCATAGCAATATTAGCATTCATAGCAATATTAGGATTCATAGCAATATTAGGTTTCACAGCAATATTAGCATTTATAGCAATATTAGCATTCATAGCAATATTAGCTTTTATAGCAATATTAGGATTCATAGCAATATTAGCATTCATAGCAATATTAGGATTCATAGCAATATTAGGTTTCACAGCAATATTAGTATTATAGCAATTAGCATTTATAGCAATATTAGATTCATAGCAAATTTAGCATTCATAGCAATATTAGGATTCATAGCAATATTAGGTTTCACAGCATATATTAGCATTTATAGCAATATTAGCATTCATAGCAATTTAGCTTTTATAGCAATATTAGGATTCATAGCAATATTATCACTTACTGCAATGTTATGACTTCAGACCAAAGTTAGCGCTTGTCGTAATGTTTCAGTTTATGTCAATAAGGTAATATCGCCATCAAACCTGCAGATCTGATAAAATGTGAGCTGTTTTCTGCTCTTGCTCAGTTTCACTTCCTGTCTGATGGTGTTACCATGGTGATGTGAGCTGAGAGCTTGGACTGGCCTTCTAGGCACGCGCGGCCGATGGCGACCCCTGGGGTGGAGCAGAAGAGCCCCACATCACTCCCGGAGCCGCAAACCTGGAGCTCTCAGACGCCACAGTGATGTCACAGCTGGCAACGAGCTGGCACCCAGCGGCAGCCGCCACACCGTTCACCACGGCCATCACCGGCACCGGCAGGTCCTGGATCTGGAGCATCAGCTGAGGAGAGAGAGAGAGAGAGAGAGAGAGAGAGAGAGAGAGAGAGAGAGAGTGGGGGGGGGGTATAATTAGATAGAGAGAGGAAGAAAGAGAGGGGGGAAGAAGAAGGAGAGGGGAGAGAGGGGAGGGAGATGGAGATGGAGAGAGAGAAAGAGAGGGTGATGAGAGAGATAGGAAGAAAGAGAGGGAAGGGGGAGAGAGAGAAGAGGGAGACAGAGAGATGGGAGGAGAGGGATAGGAAGGAGAAAAGAGAGAGAGAGAAGTTAATGATATAATGAAACTAAACTAAACCCGCTAGAGATCTGACCTCTGAGCAGGTCTGGAACACTTATTGTGGACGTCTCGGCCTTTAGCGGACGTGAGCTCCTTCAGGTCATGACCGGAGGAGAATACGGGGCCTCTGGCTGGAGAGAGAGACAGAGAGCGAGATGGAGAGAGATTCTCTTTGAGAAGATTCTATTGACTTCGAGGAATAATGAAGATCAATTCTAATGCGAAATGTCTGCCTGAGAGGACGATGACCCTCAGCTCTGGTTTGTGAGAGTCCCTCAGGATGCTCTCGCTCAGAGACTCCAGCATCTCCAGAGACAGAGCGTTCCTCTTGCTCGGGTTGTTCAGGATAACGCTCCTGGACGAAAAACAAACACTAGGTTCAGAAAACCACCAGGGTCACCCAGTTTTACTCCGCGGTCTGTTCTCTGCTCCTCCATCGTCGTCTGGTTTAGCTCTGCCTCTAAAGCAGACGTCTGTAGACTGCAGAGGACCATTTATACGCAGGAGAAGATCATCTATGCTTCCCTACCCTCCCTCCAGGACCTGTACACCCCCCGAGTGAGAAAGAGGGCTAACAAAATCATTCTAGACCCCACTCACCCCGGCCACCAACTTTTTGAGCTCTTGCCCTCTGGCCGCCACACCAGGACTGTGCAGCACAAACAAAGCTTCTTCCCCGAGCTTTCCGTCTGCTGAACTCTTAACTCTGAGCTCCCCCCAGCTGTTACTCTCACCTGGACTCTCGCACATCTCATCTCCCTAAATTTTGCACTTAAGCACACCACACTTTATAGACTTTTGTTCAACTGTTTGCACACACACACATACACACAGCAATAAAGCTGATTTTGATTCCAATACAGGCCAACACTTTTTTTCTTTTACTGGAGCTAATTTAGTAACTATCTGACTTCAAACAATCATACATTTTACATTTTCAACCAATTACTGAAAAACTTTCTCTCAACATATGTAGATGTTTTAAATAAATGTTTTCCATAATATTGCTACATTTAAAAAATTATTTAAACTAACAATAACTCGTTGTGTAATTTTATTTAGTTTTTGTGATATGTAACCATACTATAACATGAAGCATGTGACTAAACCCCTTTGGAATTACTTTTTGTTCAATAATACAAGCATGTAAATTTGTGATAGAAGCCTCCTGGTGCAAAAGTAGGGTCGGGGTCAAAGGTCAGGCTCCTCGGGTCGATCACCTGATTCCGTCGCGTTCTTCCCGTCAAAGTGATCGATGAAGATCCGAGCTTCTCTTCCTCCTGCAGAGAGAGCTTCCGCTTCTCAGAAGCTTCGAGGATCTCCAAACTCTGCTCAAAAACATCTTTATTCGCTTCCGAGAGAGACTGGCCGCGGCCGCTGTTTACACCGGATGTGCAGCTCGGGCGAAATACAAAATAAGAGTATTTTTCAACCGCTTGCTGGTGTGCAAAAAATACGCTAACATAAAGTTTACATTTAAAAAGATTTTAAAACAAAAAAGTGAAAGTATATCAAAGACAAAATGAGTGAAAGTAGCGAAACTAAAATAACTGGCCTCGTGCATTATTTAAAATTGTCACGCAGTTGTTATAGCCATATTTTTATGTACTAGAATTACAAGTATATATCAATTTTCGTAACGCCTAACGCTGTATTTGAATTGTATTTATTAATGTAATCAACGACTTTTTACAGATATAATGACGATTACAAGCATCATTAAAGCTGCAAGCAGCGATGGAAGGGGTCTCGCACGATGCATCCGCCGGAGCGAAAGCACCGCCTCCCGGCCTTTTTCGAGTTTTTTGACCTTCGAATAAATTTTGGTGGGCTTTCTAACATGTTCAATGGGTCAAAACAGCTAAAACGAAGATTTTGGTAGCATTTAAGGGGGCAGTAAGGAGGCGCTGTAGAGCCAATTTTTAGAGCGCAGTCACAGTGACGCATATGCTTTTGTTGAGCCTGTTAAGGCTAATCATACCAGGCTGTTTTTTGTTGATAGTGGATTATCTGAAAAAGATAAGACCAAATATGTAAATTGTTTTTGCACAATTTTGAAGGTTGAACTTTGCTGTGGCGCCACCCAAAGACCATTGGACGTACTTCTTAGCTTTTGATAACTTTTTTTCCCTAATGCGTTATGAGTAACAACACCAATTTTCAGCTTCATCGGACATTTCGCCTAGGAGGAGTTCGTCAAAGTTTGAAACGAGAGAAAATGCACACTTTTTTAGGTTTTTGCGAAATATTCGTCTTCCTGTAGATTTTGGAAACAGGGTTTTTATTAGTAAAAGTTGCAGCTTGGTCATTTACATATGTGTACCAAATTTCATTCGCCTACGATAACCTGTTGCGCAACACAGCTACAAAACCGCTTCAGGTGGCGCTATAGAGCGCCACCCAAAGGCCGTTTGACGAACTGCTGCGTTTTTGATAACTTTTCATCCCAAATGCCTTACGACTAACTACACCAATTATCAGCTGGATCGGACATTTCGCCTAGGAGGAGTTCGTCAAAGTATGAAGTCTGTGTTTTTTACATAAAACCTAAAATATCCGGTTTTCCGTCCAGTTTCAAAACTCGACCCAATTTACTTTTTTGTAGGTCTTAAGGTCCTACACGCATGCGACAAGTTTTAAGTGTGCATGCAATACACTGGCTGAAATAGAAGGGTAAAACTATGAAAAACAGGCTTTTAATGCTCGCCACTAGGTGGCGCTATGGCGGATGTCGTTCGTCATACGCCTGTTCTCAGGCTTGGACTACGATGAGAATGAAACAAGTTTGAGCCGGATCGGATATTCTATGCCCGAGTTATAACAACTTCCTGTTTCGAGTCGAAATTTGGACATTGGCCCGCCGCCACGACCACATACTTTATGATAGTCGAACAAGCTTCTCAATATCAATTGCCGTATGCCTTATGATGATACTCAAGAAGTTTGGAGATGTTTGGATAAAGTCTGTGAGAGTAGTTCGTCAAAAAGTAGAGCGAGCAAAAACGCCCTTTTTTAGAGGTTTTTGCGAAATAACTGACTTCCTGTCTATTTTGGAAATAGACTTTCAATTAGTAAAAGTTACACCTTGGTACTTTACACATGCGTACCAAATTTCATCCGCCTACGACAAACTGGATGCTCAAAAGCTGTAAAAACGCGTTAGGTGGCGCTATAGAGCCATTTTTTAGAAATCCGTTTTGGGACCAAAATTTTACGAAATTTTTCACCGGGTCTGATGCGTGTGCAAAAATCTGTGACTTTTCATATATGTTCAGGTACCGAAAAGTGCCCGCAATGATTCCCGGAATAATAATAATAATATAATAATAATAATAAATAAAATAATAAAAAAAAAAAAAAAAAAAAAAACAAACAAAAAAAACACTCGAGGAAAAACAATAGGGTTCTTGCACCTTCGGTGCTCGACCCCTAAATATAATTTATTCTAGGTTCATGTCACTCACGTTCTAGTGTTGAGGTTAATATGTTGACACCAATTCATCTGATAATGTCAAAGTAAACGTCTACGTAAAGAAGAGTTCTGAGCACCTCCCTGTGGTCAAAGCTGGAAATAACACGAACTCTTTAAACATCACTAATTTATTGGTACTATTTACATTCACTTCGATACAATGTTAGGAGTGATTAATCCAAACAGTATGCGATAAAGTAATAAGGGATTAAAAATAAAAATACAACCTAATCTGTTTCTAAAAATCTTACCGAAAAGTTTTACTATACAAAATATAAGTCAACAATTCATGCTGATCGACAAAATATTGTATTGATATCAGTGTGGAACTCACTGTGTACATGTTGTCAACAAATTTTTTTATTATAAAACTAAAGGTTTTAATAATTTTTTTCCTCTGTTCAAACTGGTTTAGGTGGGCCACCTCGTGGATAAACGCAAACACAACACAAACTCCTTTCGAAAAACCTTTGATTTAATGATTTATATTTTCACAATTTTTTCGTAATTCTTATACTGTTATATTTAACAGATCAAAAATTATTTTGAACATAGTTAGATCATTTAGAGATTTATATATTTCAATAAAAGCCTCACGGTGGCGCAGTGGGTAGCACGGTCGTCTCACAGCAAGAAGGTCGCTGGTTCTAGCCTCAGCTGGGTCGGTTGGCATTTCTGTGTGGAGTTTACATGTTCTCCCCGTGATCGCGTGGGTTTTCTCCGGGTGCTCATGTTTCAAAGACATGCAGTATCAGTGAATTGAGTAAGAACGATTGTCCATAGAGTTAACGTGTGAATGTGTGTGCGTGAATGGGTTCCAGCTGGAAGGGCATCCGCCGCGTAAAACATATGCCAGAGAAAGGGAAGAAAGCTGACATAAAGATGAATGAATGAATATATTCAAATAACTTTAGTTGCAACTTGAAAACGAATTTTCTTTTTAATAAAAAAGTGGTTTTAAAAATAGTCAATCAATATCTTAAAGTAAAGTGAAATCGCTGAATATTTAACTCTAGCTTTAGAACTAAAAACAAATATTTTCAAATGCAAATTAATTGTTGTTTTTTATTAATTAAATAAACATTAATTATACATATATATATATATAAAATGTGAAATACAAATCACATTTTAAAGGTTTAATCTCTTTACACCGAGCTCATACAGTCACACACACAAACTTCATCAAAGAAGGTACAAAAACGTAAATTAATTACAAAAATCAACACTTTCAACGTATCTTATTAACAAGCGAAATTATATGTTTATAAGTTATCCTATATAGTTCATGGTTTAATTTGTAAACTTTGTTGCTATTGCAATATAATATTTTAATTATAATTTAATGAATGTTCATAATGGTTCATAATACATCATAATTTATTAGTTAACCTGAGAAGGAACTAAACGTTCATTTTAACGTGTTATAGTCTATGATTTAAACTCATCGAATCTAGCTAAAGAGCACAGAATACAATTTGTACCTACAGGAATATAACACATGTTTTTAGAGTACGTTATTGTGTGTGTGTTTTTTTGTAACTTATTATGGAATTAACACTACGTAACTGCTTGGAAAAAATAAACGGGGAGTAGGTCACCGTACTAAGGCTTTAAATATATCAGTGTTTATCAAATCTGTATTTATTACTTTACGGCTTAATTTTTAAGGAATTTATTAAAAAAAGAGGGACAAAACTAGAACTTGTTTGCGACGTTTTTTCAGTGGTTTAGGACATGGCCAGACACGTGTAGACGCTTCTGAAGCAGTGTTTGAGTAATAAATAAATAAATAGAAAGAAAGAAAAAAGATAGAAAGAAGATAGATTAGTATTAACCGTGATTTTATTTTATATGGCCGTGATGAATATGACTGGCAGCGCATATTGACCAATAAACGCGGCCGCATGAGTTCCCGCCTCCCCGCTCCTTCTTACGTCAGGGAGCGCCGCTCTACCGCTTCCTCTTTCTCAGTGGACGTCAACGAGAGTTACCATGAAGGCGTCTGGCATGGTATGCAAAATCGCTTTTAATTTCCTCTCATGGTCGTTTTAAACGTCTCGTTATTTTCCTAAAGTGTGTGGTAGACACTTAGATGTGCTTAAAAGTGCACCTAGGCCGCTCACGATCAGCAGAAAGCCGCTGAGTACTCTGACATGATGTTTGCGGCACAGAAAGAAACATGGCGGACGGAGGCTCTCCATGTGCTGCCGCTCACATGCGTCTCAAACCCGAAGAGCGAACTGCTGCTCGGTTTTGTCTAGCGGTTTACAGTATCTGCGACGCGTTCGAGAGTGATCGTGCCTGCTTCAAATGATCCTGTTTTCCTAATAGTTATTCATGGTCTGAAAGCTAGCGCTGCTCTCTGATCCGTTAGCATCTGTTAGCATGACGCTAAAAGCGATAATTCGGTCAATAATTAATGTGTGCTCTCAATTAAAGACAAATGTTATTGCACATACTTTGTATCAAACGACACGCTTTAGGATTTATTTATTTTATCAGTTTATAAGAAAGCTCATAAGTGACTTAAAATTATTATATAGTAAAAATAATATTAGTCTAAACAAGGCTACATATGCTTTACATAGATTAAAGCATTTATTGAAAAGGTGCTAGTTTTTTTTCGGTAGCCGAGTTAATTCATGCATGTCAAACACAGTATTAAGTATGTAAGTAAATTATAATATTTTTGTATTTCACCTAAACCTGGGTTACATTGTTTGTTTGTTTTTGTACCTACACCGGGGTTAAAGCAATAGTTTTTTATTCTTTCACCTAGACCCCAGTTAAATAATGAATAATCTGTCTTTATCAATAATATTTGCGTTTGAAGCAGAATTGAGCCCTCGTCTGAAGAACTGCTGCTGGTTTGTTTCTCTGATGATAGCGCGACTGAAGTTTGTTAGTGGATGAAGAATTTAAGTTGACGTTGTACGAGCGTGTTCCAGCGGTGCTGCTGTCGATGGTTAGGAGACGCTCTGGTTCAAGCGGTGCTGGTCCTGGGTGAAGGTGGTGTAAGGCTCTCTGTGCTCTTCAGCTCCGGGAGTATAAGGTGGTGGGGCGTCTGCTGCCCTCAGCGAAGAACCCTGCGCCGCCGCTCTACCGCATGAGGATCTTCGCCCCGAACCACGTGGTGGCGAAGTCTCGCTTCTGGTACTTCGTCTCCCAGCTGCGTAAGATGAAGAAGGCGTCCGGAGAGATCGTTTATTGCGGACTGGTGCGTAGCGTTCTCTCCTGGTGGTGGCGCTGTCACACGGTGTCTCGGATCGCTCCGCTCTCTAACCCTCGGATCTCCGCAGGTTTACGAGAAGTCTCCGCTGAAGGTGAAGAACTTCGGTATCTGGCTGCGCTACGACTCCCGCAGCGGAACCCACAACATGTACCGCGAGTACCGGGACCTGAGCACGTCTGGAGCCGTCACGCAGTGCTGTGAGTGGAGGTCATCTCATGAGGGGCCGCAGGGCCTGGGGTTATGCAGCTGATTTCATCTTGTTCTGTTTGTTTTATCATTTCTTTCTTTCTTTGTTTCGTTTCTCTTGTTTGCTATTCTTTCCTTGTTTCTCTACAGTTTTTTTTCCAGTTTCTTTTTTATGGTTATTCTTATTCCTTTCCTTTTGTTAGTTTCCTCTCAATTTCCTGGTTTTGGATTATTTACTTTTAACTTTCTCTTTTTCCATATTTTTTTTTCAGCTGAATCTGCTCTAAAAGCTAATTAAGTGTTTTCTTTTAACTTTAATTGTTGTGTGATTATTGTTATATTTTTTCTTTGTTGCTTTTGTCTCTTTTCCTTTAGCTATTTCATCTTTTACAGCTTTTGTATTCATTCATGTTCCTTTATTTCTCCTTCTTTCAGTCTGTTTCTCTTCCTTCCTCTGTTCCTTTGTGTTCCAAGTAAATGTTAATGATAAAAAAGGAAAACCCGCTTTTTTTCTTAGTTCTCAGCAAAATATTAAGTTTAAATCCTGCTGCTGTAATCCTATAATAGTGATTTAGAGCCTGAAAATTTTTTTTAACAAATATTTTCTCGAGAGCTCTGAGTAGTTCTCAAAACCGGAGCTGGGTCACTATTTAAATTGAATAATTTAGTTAGTTCTTATTTTTGATTGAAGAAATGCTTCGTAATAAGATTTTGTGACCATGCTCATCTTTCATTCGTTCTCAAACCTCACGCTTCAGCGGCTTTTAAATTAATCAGTGAACCCTCAGTGATGGAGATGAAACCCTGCACGCAAACCCAAAGGGCTCTCCTGGTGGTGGCGCTGTCCTTGCTATGCGTGCAGACAGCAAATGGAGCCTTGCTGTCCTCTCAGAGGCTTGGAGTCTCTGAGCCTCAGCAGGGTCCCACAGCTGATCTGAGACCAGCCTGAGGCTCTCACTGGAGATCAGGGTTCAGGAGCCTCTCCTTCCTGCTCATCTCTCTCTATCTCCCTCTCACCCTTCTCTCTCTCTTGCTCCTCAATCTCTCTCTCTCTCCTGGAGATGCTGACTCTAGCTTGTGTTTTTCTGCAGATCGTGATATGGGTGCCAGGCATCGCGCCCGCGCTCACGCCATCCATCCAGATCATGAAGGTGGAGGTGATCCCAGCCAGCAAGTGCCGCAGACCCGCCATCAAGCAGTTCCACGTGAGTTCTCCACGCACCAACAGTAGCTCTCTCTCTGATCTGTGGCCGTTCCGAGGAGAGCGCTCGCTCAAGAGAGCATACTCATAAATGTGAAAAATAGTGTAATTGTGATGGTTAGCATTGCCAGATAGTGAAAAAATACTCCTAAATGTTGAAAAATAATGTAAAAAATTGTTTGGGGTTCCCATAGTCTGAAAGAAACATGCAAATGTGCTCAAAAGCTTAAACTTGATTGTTAGCTTGTACTGGTTAGAGTAAGACTAATAATTTTAGGATTCAAGAGATCAAATATTAATAACCAGACGTCGAATCGGGTGCTCGAGATTAACTCGTAAGTTTCTCTTCTTAGTGAGGCGATATGTCTATGTAGACGTTGCAAATGTATTTCATCTATTAAACACATCTTGATAGATTGTACAGTTTATTTCCACGAGGAGAAGAACCTTGAATCCATGCTAACCTAAAAGAGCCAAAAAATGTTTTTACTGAGGACACACTTGAGCTGGGAGTTGTAATTTGATTTCAAAACAAGTATTTAATGATTCTATGAGTTTTTTGTAAAGTGAAATATTAACATTTTAGAGCTGGGATAGCCATGAGATGGCAGGTGTTGCTGTCAGGACTTTAAAAAGAATTAATAAGACTAATAAATGTTTAAAAACTGGTGTATGTTTTCTCTGAGCTGTCAGATGTGTAGAGTTTGAGACATAATGCTCAAAAACATTAATTGACTGCGCGGAAGCGTGCTCGTGTCTGTAAGCTGGTGTTTTTCCTCATGGTGTCGCAGCATGACTCTGCGACTGGAGGTCCAATCAGAAGCAAGGCTTGCAGGGCTTTCTGCGTGCTCTCTGACCTACTCCTCTCTTCTCTTCCTTCAGGACTCCAAGATCAAGTTCCCCCTCCCTCACCGTGTGCTGCGCCGCCAGCACAAGCCCCGCTTCACCACCAAGAGACCTAGCACCTTCTTCTAGAGCGCGAGTGTGTGCTGCAAATAAACGAGGAGAAAACCTGCCGCGTCTGTGTGCTGCTTTCTGAGCCGATGGATGTAGATGGTGGAGGATGAATGGAATGAAGAGAGGGGTTTGGGAGGAGGGGGAGGGCTCTTTTTTACTCTTCATGAACTTATTGGTTCTTCGTTGTTGCGTGCGATTGCCAGAGTTTGAGAATATGTTCCTAACCGGGTAAGTGTTCAAGACCGTAGGTGAGGGTTAGGGTTGCCAGCGTTTGACACAGGCTTCATAAATGTGAAACTATTTTTATTGTGAAGGTTACCAGGAGTTGCTTACACTTGTTTAAAAGCAGCTGCTGCAGTGTTCAAACCATAACTAATGGGTAGGGTTCTAAACTATATATGATGCAAATTGGAAATTTATGTGAAGTAGAACTTCAATTTGTTTCTGAATGGTTTTAAATTCAACAATCCACAGATGCCCAGAACAGTGCATGGGTTGAAAGGTGTATTTTTTTATTTATATGTATATGTGTGTATGTATATATATATATATATATATATAAAATTCAATGGGTTAGTTAAGTTGAATACAAATTCTGTACATCATCTGATCAGGGTTTGTTAAATGAAAAATCCAAAAGATGTATTTAATTACTTTGAAATTAACTTGTTTTTACAAAGCTGGATTAATATGTACTACAAATATTGACGTTAACCTAATTATTATTAGCCACAAAAAAAAAGTTTAGTGTGAGATCTGGATTGAAACTGTTTTAATTTAGTTGTAATAACACAAGTGGACTATAAAAGCTGCATATTACAAGAAAAGTTTATCTTTTGGTGAGGGTTAAAAGGCTATGAATAAACGATAGAAAGTTAGGCCTTAAAAAGTCTTCATTTCAATGATCTAGGTCTTTTATCATTTATATATTCTTCTGTAGCCTGTACAGCTCATCTTTGTTTTGCAAAAAAATGCTCTTAAATACTTAAAAACAGATTAGTGTTGCCATAATCGGAGACAATATGATTAAACGCTCAAAAGCAATAGAGATTTTTTAGGGTTGCTAGATATGTATAAAACAGAAAAGTAAATGCGATTGAAAGGGTTGCGATATTGTGCATTAAACCTCAAGATCATGAAGGTGAATTTTAGGGTTGCCAGAGTTTTAAAGATGGACTTTAATATATAAAATTGTAAACATCCCCCCCATAAGAATATAAACAGTGTGTTTAGCGCTACTATAGAGTATATACTTTAAATATTAATTTGGTGTTCAGGGTTGTCAGATAGAAACAAGATTTTAAACAAAAAGTAATTAAATGTGATTAAATGGTCAAAGCACAATGAAGGTTAGGGTTTCAACAATGAGTTTGTAACTTACTGTTTATTATGAAAATACTTTTGTTTGTAATTTTCTAATACAACTCAAATTTTATTCTAAATTCTCGTAAAAAAGTCTTACGTATCGCAATATCAAGCTTGCAGCATCCATGAGCAGTGTACTCTTTATTTTTTTTATAGTTATCCCAGATTCTTCGTTGCTGCTGTGCAAATTAAGTGCCTTCGAAGGGCTTGATCTGATTAGTTTAGTGAGGGTTTATTAATAAAATAGTCTTAAGGTGCATTTAAATAGTCCTGAATCTTGTTACTTTGATAAGTACTTTTTTACAGTGCTGGGTTATTATAAACTGTAGACAAATAATAAATTATTTAATCCCCAAAAAGAAAACAGTTTGCTTCAATATGGCTGCGTTTTTCTGCCTCCACCGCTAGGTGACATCTATTACCTACGCGCTTTGCACAAGATCCAGGTGCACTTAATTATCGTGATCACATAATGCTCAAAGCTTCGATTCTACGAGCTAACGTCTCCTCATCTGCGTTTATTTCCCTAAGTGCTGTTTGAAAGGTAAGATATTATTAATGGTTATTTTGAAATACATTATTAAATAATCCAAGTGTTCTGTGCTGTACCGATTCAGCCTTAAACTAATAAATGTTAACCACGTTTAAAAAACAAACCTATTAAATAGTGAATATGGTATATGAACACAACATGATGGGCTTAACTAATATAATATTTAAATATTTCAACACTTTAGACGTCGTCACGCGTTACACCAGAAGTGGCCTGTTTTAATCTGAATTCAGTTATTTATGAAACGTTGAATAAACTATTTTTAATTTGTCCTTGGTAAACGTTTTTTATTATGCATTTAATTAATTAATTGTTAACGTGTGTAGCTTATAATAATGTAGAATTAACCGTTTTACTCAAATCCGTTAATAACGCTCGCGGATGACGTGGTGTACACGTCACCGAAAGTGTAGGCCGCAAATCGTGTGTGGTTAACTGACGATAAGAAATAATATTAATATTTTAAACTAAATAAATTGTTTATTTAATGTGTTCATAGATTCTTAACACTCTCGCTCTCTGGGTGAAATAAATCACATGAACCATTTTCCAGTACTTTACATAGAAGTTTCCTGTTATCTCTGAGTGATTGAAACCTTGACATAAAAACATCTCTGCTCCATTAGAAGAGGCTCTCTGTTATACTAAGTTTTCCTCTTTTGCGTTTTTGTCTGGCAAAGTGTTAGCCATGATTACCCAGAGCTCTGGGCATGTAGAACAACTTTTTCCTTTTAATGGTTCTTGGCTTCTTGTTGTGATTGATTTGAGCATCTGAAAGCATCCGTGTTCTCTTCCCATCACTTCTCCAATCACTTCTCCATCAGTGCTCCGCGCCACAGCAGTGACCTCACATGAACGTGTCCTCCTGAATAAGCTCGGATCAGACACGCGTCTCCTCCGATCTTCATCGGTAAAGTACTCATTCGCTTAAGGCATCTACAGCAGCGTCTCTGAACAGTGTGCTCCTTGTTCTCCTCCACACTCCCTCTCTGGAGTGCTGTGCTTCTCTGGAAGCGGAGCTTGTTCTCACACTCGTTCCTCGTGTTACGTGAGCGTGTGGTGCTGATGCAGCAGTCCCGAGTGTGTGATTGATTGAGCTGAGATTTCCTTCTCTGAGCTTCCCAGGAGAAAACCTCCCAGCTCGAGTGCTGCCTCAACACGAGCTCTGTCCAACACAAGTTCACGCTGAGCTGAAACGAGACTCGCAGTAGATCAAGATTTTCTCTAAAGTTTGGAGAATTCCTGCGAGGGGATGTTTCTTCGTAACTGTACTTCTGGAACTGCTTCCAACAGATGCTCTTTAAAAAATCAATAAATCCTCAGAGACCGGCCTGAATCCTCTGTTATATAAGGATGTTTGATGGTTCGACAGTCCATCGATTGCATTTTGTGCTACAGTCTGTTCAAGTCTTAAGTCAGGCCTCGGCGTTTGGTGGCACCACAGGTAGTGACATGCCATTGACTGCTAAGGAGCTAATGTTAGTCAGTTTGTATTGCGTTCTCTGTCCACTCATGCATTATCCAGCACATGAGAGAAAATCTCTCTCTCTCTCTCTCGTCACACATCTCAGAAAATGAAGAAAGCAATTAGAAATAGACTACATGGTGCTAGAGCTGCTGCCATAAATGGACCGGATAACCAATGGTTTGGGGTTGTATTTACAGACAACTTCGCTTTTCTTCTACTTTAAACAACCCTCACACACAAAGCTAGGTGTAGCTGCGCCACCGTGTTGCCTGAGTTTACTTACAGTTCACCGAAGCGCCATCTAGTGTTCAGGAGAATCTCTGCAACCATGTTTGCTCTCAGGAGCACACACATGCAGGCCGATGACGGGTGCAGCCGCTGCTTTAGTGCGCTGAAAACATGGAAACTACCTCAGCACTTCCTCCAGCAGTGAGATGAAGACCCCACCTGTCCTGATCCTGAATCAGGTGACGCATCAGGTGCACGTGGCCTCAGAGAAGCTCTCCTCGTTGGGTGTGGTTCATCATCAGAGGCTGTTTTCGTTCTCTGAACATCCGGAAGATCTGCCTCTCTCCTCTGAAGAGGTGGAAGCACTAGCACAAGAGCTCCTTTCAGCCAGCGGGCTCCACTTGGCTCCGGCGGGGAAGAAAACAATGAGAGTCTGAGAGCGTTTGAAGCCAGCGCCCGCGTGTATCGGGTTCCCTGGCTCAGCGCTCAGCAGTGGCGCCACGCAGACGCCTCCTCGCCATCAATCTGAGCGTCCGCTCAGCTCGGGAACGACCGAGCAGCCACCTCTGGTCCCGGCGCACGTCCAGGAGCGCCGCTGCTGCTGGTAGAGATCACTGAGAGCAGCCGAGACAGAGCAGAAGAGATCTCTCACTTTTACTCCTCAAACCATTCCTGAAGATTGGATACCTTGTTTCTCTTTTTTTTTATAGTTAGGGGCCAAATGATGTAAAATAACCGCTGTCACCCCCTTTAACAGAATATTTTAAAAAATCGATTTTGACATATATTTGAGACTGTTGAAAAAAGATTTAAACAAACTTTTGAGAGAGCGGGAGGGAGGGGGGAAGAAGAGAGTAAAAGGGGAGAGAAAGAAAGAAGAGAGGATCGACAAAAGAGAGAGGGAAATTGAGAGGAGAGGAGAGGAGGGGTAGCGAATGAGAGGGAGAGAGAAAAAAGAAGAGTAAAATGGAGAGAGGAGAGAGAAGAGTTAAAGGGGGAGAGCTAGAGACTGGAAGAAGAATGTGCTTCTGGAATTACCCTCGTACTAGACGCTCCACTCGCTCCGAAGCTTCCGCGAGACATGTGTTTGAGGAGATTTTCGCTGCTCCACATGAACGTGTTCTCCTCAGTGTTCGGACGAGTGGGAGAGTAACAGCAATCGATTCACAGGAAGGACCTGCTTCATGAGAGCTGGGGCCTTCCCTCCGTGGAAATCCTTCAGCAAACACACAGAGGCCTAAACACAAGGCCTAAACACACCATCGTTCCCCGTCCAACATCATCCAACACCACCCAACACCGTCAAACACTATCATAAGACACCATCCAACATCATAAAACACCATTCAACACAATCCAACATCAACCAGCACCAGGCAACATCATCATCCAACACCAGCACATGGCTCAGCGCACCCTTGTTTCACACACATCGCTCTGATTTTTCACTCACATTTCTATCAAATTAACAGATTTTATCAAAAACCGCTAGCTGTGGTAAGAGTCAATCCGTGCTAATATTACATAGTGCAACTTTAATGCTGGAACTTTTTTAGACTACAAACCTGAAAACTTACACCTTCAAGCATGCGCTGGACATTGTTTCAGTTGCACTGCCAACCTGATCTCAAAATATAGAGAAAAACGAACACCTTGTAAACAATTTAGGTTACCTTTAGTTGTTTATTCTCACTGTTTTGACTGCCTCTGCTGACTGTAAGTTATTTGTTTACAATATTTCCCTTGTCTGGATCGTTCATCTGAGCAGCTAATGTGGAAGGAATTTCCTCTGTAGCTAAAAATAACCAGAACTTGATTTATGAGATCCTGAAGTGTCTAAAGAGAGATGCAGCAGGTCTCCATCTGTGGAGGACACTCACACATGGGTCCATCCCTTCCTTTAGTTGTCCCTGGAGTGTATTTCACAGCTGGAGTCTGGAATGTTTCCTTAGCATCTGCAGAATGTCACACACAGATAGTATAGGAAAATACGCTTCCCTCCAATCACTGGAGTTGAATAACTGCTTCAATCTCTTTTCTGAGCAGCCTCTAGTGGTCAATTCATGTATTACAGAATCGAGCTCTTTCAGAGCTGCCTCTAGTGGTCAGTGGATGAATTACAGCTTTGCTCTCTTTTGGAGCAGCTTCTAGTGGTCAGTGGATGAATTACAGCTTCGCTCACTTTCGGAGCAGCCTCTAGTGGTCAGTGGATTAATTACTGCTTTGCTCTCTCTCTGAGCAGCCTCTAGTGGTCAGTCGATGAATTACAGCTTCAATCTCTTTTTCAAGCAGCCTTTAGTGATCTAGTGGTTGTATTACAGATTCGCTATCTTTCGGAGCAGGCTCTAGTGGTCAGTGGATGAATTCTAGCTTTGCTCTCTTTCGGAGCAGTGCCTAGAGGTCAGTGGATGAATTCCAGCTTCGCTCTCTTTCTGAGCAGCCTCTAGTGGTCAGTGGATGAATTCCAGCTTCACTCTCTTTTGGAGCAGCCTCTAGAGGTCGGTGGATGAATTACAGCTTCGCTCTCTTTCGGAGCAGCCTCTAGTGGTCAGTGGATGAATTACAGCTCCAGTCTCTCTTGGAGCAGGCTCTAGTGGTCAGTCGAAGAATTGCAGCTCCAGTCTTTTTTGGAGCAGGCTCTAGTGGTCAGTGCATGAATTACAGCTTTGCTCTCTTTCGGCGCAGCCTCTAGTGGTCAGTGGATGAATTACAGCTTCACTCTCTTTTTCAAGCAGCCTTTAGTGGTCAGTGGTTGTATTACAGATTCGCTATCTTCGGAGCAGGCTCTAGTGGTCAGTAGATGAATTACAGCTTCGCTCTCTTTCAGCAGCAGCGTCTAGAGGTCAGTAGATGAATTCCAGCTTTGCTCTCTTTTGGAGCAGCCTCTAGTGGTCAGTGGATGAATTCCAGCTTCACTCTCTTTTGGAGCAGCCTTTAGTGGTCAGTGGATGAATTCCAGCTTCACTCTCTTTCTGAGCAGCCACTGACCTCTAGTGGTCAGTGGATGTATTACAGCTTCGGTCTCTTTCGGAGCAGCCTCTAATGGCCAGTGGATATATTACAGCTTCAGTCTCTTTCGGAGCAGCCTCTAGTGGTCAGTGGATGAATTACAGCTTCGCTCTCTTTCAGAGCAGCCTTTAGTGGTCAGTGGATGAATTCCAGCTTCGCTCTCTTTCTGAGCTGCCTCTAGTGGTCAGTTGATGAATTACAGCTTCGTTTTTTTCGGAGCAGCCTCTAGTGGTCAGTGGATGAATTACAGCTTTGCTCTCTTTCGGAGCAGCCTCTAGTGGTCAGTGGATGAATTGCAGCTTTGCTCGCTTTCGGAGCAGCCTCTAGTGGTCAGTGGATGAATTCCAGCTTCGCTCTCTTTCTGAGCTGCCTCTAGTGGTCAGTTGATGAATTACAGCTTCGGTTTCTTTCGGAGCAGCCTCTAGTGGTCAGTGGAGGAATTCCAGCTTCGGTCTCTTTCGGAGCAGCCTCTAGTGGTCAGTGGATGAATTGCAGCTTTGCTCGCTTTCGGAGCAGCCTCTAGTGGTCAGTGGATGAATTAATGCGTAGGTCTCTTTCGGAGCAGCCTCTAGTGGTCAGTGGATGAATTCCAGCTTTGCTGTCTTTCTGAGCAGCCTCTAGTGGTCAGTGGGTGAAGTACAGCTTCGCTCTCTTTCAGAGCAGCCTCTAGTGGTCAGTGGATGAATTCCAGCTTTTCCCTCTTTCGGAGCAGCCTTTAGTGGTCAGTGGGTGAGTTATAGCTATTTCTATGTGAATTGTGTGTGGTTACTAGTTACATGACCCTAACAAGTTGCATGACCTGTGACATCATGTGCCTGACTCTTCGGTGATGTTTTGTGACTAGATCTCTGGAAGCGCAGCCTTTGTTTTCCAGCTGTGCATGAAGTCTGACATCATCCGAATGAAGACATGCTGCTCACTCCAACCAGCATCGAGTCTCTCTCCTCTCCGCTGGCGAGAGGCTCGGCTGCTCTCAAAGTCAGCATTCATGGCCGACTACCCTGCGGAGCATGACTGTGTGTGTCCTCACTGAGTCATGGGCTTTAGAGTCACCCCCTTTTATCACAAAGAGCTGCCAAACGGAGGCTAATGCTGGAGAACCAAATGGTCTGAACGTCCGTTCCTGGTTCTTGAGCTCTCTTAGATTATTAGTCTGAGTTTCACGAACGTTGAAGGAGGTCTTCTAACTAATCGTTGAATTGAAGTTGATTTGTCAAATGCGGTACGATTTACGAACGAGTGCAACATCTGCTAACAAAACCATACATTAACCACAGATCGTTTATAACGTGTTTGTAGCGTACGCGTCGTTCGTATGATCAGTGAAACTAGCTAAAATGGGTGGAGCCAACCATCGCCTTTGTGGAAGTGCATCACATCCTGGTAACCAAAAATGGGTTCGGAGAAACGGGACAGACACATCACTGATGTCTGATTGGCTGGATGTTCGCATTTTATGTTTATTAAACAAAGTAGTTTTAAAATAATTTGCCTCCTTAGAGTGTTTATGAAGATCAAACTATCGATCCAAATAAATAGATCGAGACTTATCACACGATTTTTGAAGAACTGGAATGCCGAAGACAATATCAGGATAAAATGTGGTTGTCTATGTTTTTCTAAGTAGAATACTTGAGTTGTAAG
Organism: Danionella dracula; assembly: GCA_900490495.1. Lineage (NCBI taxonomy): Eukaryota > Metazoa > Chordata > Actinopteri > Cypriniformes > Danionidae > Danionella > Danionella dracula. Next base: position 2,224,824 of record UELW01000889.1, read on the forward strand.
TATTCTATACACTGGAAAAGATTTTTTTTTTTACTTGTCATATCCTTTTCTTTTTTTTAAAGCTTTGTTGTTGGGAAGATTTAAGAACTTAAACAGGACAAAGAGATGAGGCAAGGCCAGGAAAGCAAAGCAAAGCCAACAAAAAAGCACACAAACCTGTAAAAACAGTTTTTTTTTCACTTTACAAAACATGGTGTGTTGAACAGCAGCTTGTAGTGTTTGCTGCAGCTGTGTTTTTTAACGCGCTGTGTTTGCGTGTTCTGTTATTTGGTGCTGCAACCGTAGTCCTCGCCACCCCTGGAGGTTGACTGAGTCGTTACTGGTGATGTTTCTGCTGATGTTTCAGGAGCTCCAGTGATCTCCTCCGTCTGTCCGCGGGACGTCTGCTTCACATTAATCCTGCAGCGCAGCTCCAGAACCAGCTCAAATGAGATTTAACTCCACACTGTTCCACTGCCGTGGCGCTGCACTGACCTCGTTCTCATGCAGCGGCGCTCAAAGCCTCCGCCGAACTTCAGAAAAGTAAACGTAATCTAAGCCAGAGCTCAGGATCGGAGGAGGACGGCGCGCAAAGTCCTCACTCAGCACTGCCGCCGCGCTGAAGAAGGCTCTCAGTGCTGCCGAACAATAAACATCCCGCAGACGCAGGTGGCCCTCTGATCGCTGCAGAGCCCACACACGCTGAGGCGAGGGGACATTGCTGCTTTCAACTTTGTAGTGAGGAATTCCTCCAAAGAGAAGTGGTTTACCTTTTAAAATAACTCAAACGAACTTGAACCGAAGCCGTTTTGTCCTAAAATGATTAATGAAACATGACTTTTTAAAAAGTATCACTTTATGGAACGCTGAAGATGCAATCGAAGGTTTCTGTGCAGCTCTATGAGCTATGACACCTGGCAACCCCAACCACCACTTTTGTTTTTGAGCGTTTACAAAGGTTTTTTCAAACTCTGGCAACCCTAACCACCACGTTTGTGTTTTTGAGGGTTTTCGAAGGTGTTTTTTTTTTTTTTTTATTTAAACCTGTCCTGTCCTACTTCAAAGCAGCCCCATGAGAAGGAAGGTGCTTCATATGAGTTGGTCAGTTTTGCCCTTTCCACGGAATTGAAGATATTATGTATTGAGTATTGCTCTGGGTAGAAGCTCTTAATTTATTTTATTGATTATTTATTTATTTTGCATTCATCACAATAATTACATTAATCAAACATACATCAGGGCAGGATGATGTTAATTAAAAAGGGGAAAGAGGAGAGAAGTATTTGAGGGGGAAAGAGAGGTAGAGAAGTTTTGGAGGGGGAAAGAGAAGGTGAGAGGTAATTGTGGGGGAAGGAGTCAGGATTGAGTTTGAAAAATAAAAAAAAATAAATAAGATCAAATACCTACCTTAGCACATCCAAGCAGTTCGCATCTATCTACACATATGCATACAAAAATAAATATACATACACTTAAGTAATGAGTTTTTGAGTGTTACAGGACAGGTGACCTAAACCTCAAGCATCTAGCAGCGACCAAACACCCCAGGTGTTGTGACTAACCTTCTATGTACCAAGTGAAATGTGGCATCTGCCTCAGGCCAAGTCCCATATATGGTCAGGAGGTACCCAGATATCCAGCCCACCCCCCACAGAACGACAAGTTTTGGGACCTGGAACTGGACCTGCCCCACCTCCCCTGGGAAAGTTGGCAACCCCAGAGAGCAATGCCCGGGGCCCCCAGTGGGCCCGCTGCAGCAAGAGGACGACCAGCCCAAAGCTAGGCGGGCATGCAGCCCCCGACAGTGCAGGCAGAGACTTGGAGGCCCCACCCACAAGCACCGACATGCCCACATCCCCCCGCGGTAGGCCCCCATCCCGGGCGCCTCCGTGGACCCGCCAGGAAAAAGGTAGAACGCCAAGGACCAGAAGGGGGCGGGTAGGGACACCACTCTTGATGGCAGGACCACCCACTGGCCACACCCCGACCCCATGCACACATCAACCAGCAGTCCCCCAAAACCCACGCACCCCTCCCAGCAGCCCCCAACCCTAACCCCACGCACACCCCTACCCCTGGATGTGTTAGAGAGATAGAATGCATTAAAAGTGGGAATGGTGTCCTGGAGTGTCACCGTCACCGAAGGTTTTTTTTTCTCTGGCAATCCTAACCATCACGTTTATGTTTTTGAGGGATTTTGGAGGTTTTCTCAATCTCTGACAACCCTAACCACCACGTTTATGTTTTTGAGGGTTTTCGTAGGTTTTCTCAATCTCTGGCAATCCTAACCATCACGTTTATGTTTTGAGGGATTTTGGAGGTTTTCTCAATCTCTGGCAACCCTAACCACCACGTTTGTTTTTGAGGGTTTTCTTAGGTTTTCTCAATCTCTGGCAATCCTAACCATCACGTTTTTGTTTTTGAACATTTTGAAGGTTTTCTAATCTCTGGCAACCGTAACCACCATGTTTACGTTTTTGAGGGTTTTCGGAAATTTTCTCAATCTCTGGTAACCCTAACTACCATTAGTTAAATTCAGACTGGGACAGAAGTGCTGCTGGAGTGATGGTGAAACCCGGTTTGAAACGGTTTGAGCAAATGTTCAGTGAAAATTAGGTATAACTGCGAAACAGGACTCTAACTAGTGTGAAACTGATTGAAACGTCGTATTAAGTCTAATGTCAAATCAGAGTGAAGCCAGGTGTCAAACTGGCTTGAAAACTGGGATCTGATCAACTGGGACCTGAAGCAAATCTGACATGAAGCTGGTGAACAGAGAAGTTGGAGCAAATTTAAAAAAATGGTCTGAAAATTATGCAAACCTAAAGTAAATTCAGAGTGAAATTGTTTTGAAACCTGTGAAAAAAACGAGTTCAAACTGGACTGTAAAGAGGGTGAAACTGGTTTGAGATCAACTGGAACTAGATCTGATGTGAAATTACTGTTAAAGCAGAGCAAGACTGATGTGAGACGGCAAAATAGGAGTCCAAGCGGAGAAACTGGAACAGACTTATCATAAAGATGAAACAAAATGGTGTGAAAATTACTAAAATCTAGAGTAACATCAGAGTGGGTGAAAACTAAAGTTCATGAAAACTAATGTACAGAGAGAGTGGAGTAAAATCAGGATGGAGTTGGTGTGAACCTGGGCTTCATCTCGTGTGCCCAAAATACTAAATTAAGTTATTGTTATTTTTGCATTCAGTTTAATGAAATATATTTTTATAAAATATAAAATACAAGTGGACTTGAAATCCCAGAAGATTCCTGGAGATTCCTGGAGAGCTTTGTCAGCCCTCTGATGGAGCAGGAGATGGGCTCCAAACCGAGTCTGAACTTGTTTTGAAGAAGACAGAGGAAAATCCCGTTCTTCAGAGTAACAGAGCATGAAGACGCGTCTGCTCTGGTCTTCTCAGGACGCCTGGACGGCCGTAAACAACCCGAGGGCTCATTAAGCCTCTGTGTGCTGCTTGGCGGGCCCTGAGGGGTCAGTGAGCGGCGGGGTATTCAGACACCACGCTCCCACCGCAGGCATGTCCCACACGTGTGAGGAGCAACCGCTGGCACAATAAACAAAGATGGAGGTCCTCGAAACAGCCGTGAGATGCTGGTTCAGGGTCAACAAGCAGGTCTGAGGTCCATGGTGTGTTCTGCGCTCCATTACTCCAGGTAACGGCGTGACGAAAGCTTCTAATGAGGCGCTAAATAAGCCACGAAACATCTCCAGCTCTTCAAAGCTGTTCTTCAGTCAAATCTTAGGAATATTTACACATCTGAGGAGATCCTGTCCTTTAGAAGCAAAAAAAAAAACATCGATAAAGGGGATACACCGAGTTCTGGTTAGGTGTGGTCCAGTTTCACACTGGTTATGCAATATACAGGTAACATCTCAGGAGGCTCCAGGAATTTCTCCCTTAAAATACTCCAAAAGGAAATAATACACCTGATATTTTTCAGGAAGAGACTCGGGAGGCTCCAGGAACCACAATTTCTTCAAAATCAAGCTAGTTTTAACCTAAAATATTTCTCAGGAGGGCATGTTAAAACAGAAAATTATTTCTCTGATATAATTATCTGAAGGCTAACATTCATTGGAAACACTGAAAAAAATTTTCTTTGTTATTGTTTTGTTTTTTTATACCAGTTTTTGTGTTTTCAGGTTTGACTTTTCAGATCTTTGACTTTTAGTTTCTAGATGTCTTCACACTAGATTTGCTCATGCTTTTCAGTTTTCTCTTTTCTTTTTTTTACAAGGACCTCACATCAGTCTTACCTCCACTTTGCTCTTGTTATGAACCATTCTCTATCTCATTCTCTATCTAACCATAATCATTCTCATTCTCTAACCATTTATCAATCGTTCTCTACTCACTCCTGCTCCAGATTCCCTTCGGTGTTATTCTGGTTCAGTTTGGATTTCGAGTCCGTTTGTGAGTGGTTTCTGAAGGTTTGGCCAGTCGAGACAGACTCTTGGCTCTCTCGCCATCAGATCCTCCGCTTTTGTGTGCTTCAGGCTCTCTATTTATTTGTGGAGCGGCGGAGCGTGAGGAAGAGCTGAAGTTATAAACCCGGTGTCTTTCTGAGGCCACCTGCGTGAAGCTGTGAAACAGAGGAACATTCCAGCGCCGCCGGGGCAGATGGGCTCCGAACAGAGTTCAGGGTAATTCCACTCGCAGGTCACCCGAAAAATAACGATAGTCTGCACTTCATGTGTGTCATGTCCTGCTAATAGCAATAGTTGGTGTTGTTAGTGAAGGGTAAAGCAGCTTTTTCAACTTACAGGTTTATGAGCGACTTGTGATGGCACTTGTGTTCCTATCAGCTCTGTTCTCTCCGCTGAAGTTGTTTTATGCACCCATGTGCTCTTCACTCCCAGCGTTCCTTCTGTCCAAACTGTGTCACATTCCAGGGTCTGGATCCTTCAAAGAACGCATTTCAAGGTGTCCTATGTCACAACGCTGTGTGAGGGCCGTCCCATTTCTCCAAAAATTGAAGGGTCCTTAAAACGAGTCCTGTAAATGCGTCCTTCTTTTCCTGAAATTTCAAGGATGCATCGCTATTATCCTTCGTAGCTTCCTTAATTCTTTAAATATTTGAAATGTGTATTTAAATTTATTTCATGAATTAACCACTTAACATTGTGAGATTGTTGATAGGCTTTTTGTTAAGAAATACAATGATGCGTATTAATGATCTGAGGATTATGCAATTAAAACTTTATTATATAAACACAAGCACGAGCAGTGAGTGAGTGGAGCTTCTCTCGCCACGTTAGTCCAGCCACGAGCAAAGTACTCCAGAGTCCTCGCTGCCGAACCATCGACAGTATAAATAGAACAGGTTTCTATGACCCTCCAGCACAATGTAGTCAGTTGATTGGCGTCCTGACCTGCGACTCAGGGAGAAGCTTAAGTTACCTGTGAAAGCAGGAGCTCTCATAGGACGCTAGAACAGGGCAGGTGACAAAAACAGGAAGAGGAGCACTTCGCTGCAGAGACCGCTCGGCCTGATGTGTGTGACTGGTGGGTGTGTGTGTTTGGTGGATGTGAGTGACTGGTGGGGTGTGTTTGGTAGATGTGAGTGACTGGTGGGGTGTATTTGGTGGATGAGAGTGACTGGTGGGGTGTGTTTGGTGGATGAATGTGACTGGTGGGGTGTGTTTGGTGGATGTGAGTGACTGGTGGGGTGTGTTTGGTGGATATGGTGACTGGTGGAGTGTGTTTGGTGGATGTGAGTGACTGGTGGGATGTGTTTGGTGGATGAGTGACTGGTGGGGTGTGTTTGGTGGATGTGAGTGACTGGTGGGGTGTTTGGTGGATGAGAGTGACTGGTGGAGTGTGTTTGGTGGATGTGAGTGACTGGGGGGTGTGTTTGGTGGATGAGAGTGACTGGTGGAGTGTGTTTGGTGGGGTGTGTTGG